>CM021101.1:156087523-156328121 GCA_007115665.2 Sequoiadendron giganteum
AGGAGAGACAGAGAGGGAGAGAGAGAGAGAGAGAGAGAGAGAGAGAGATGGAGAGAGAGAGAGAGAGAGAGAGAGAGAGAGAGAAGGATAGAGAGAGAGAGAATTAGGAGGGGGAAGGAGAGAGAGAGAGAGGGAGGGAGAGGGAGAGGGAGAGGGAGAGGGAGAGAGAGAGAGAGGGAAAGAGATAATATTTAAATATTTTATATATTAGTGATATTAATTAGTTATATAATATTTTATATATTAACTTAATATATATATATATATAAAAATATTTATACATTAACTAAAATATATAAATAATATTTAAATATTATACAAAATAATATAATATATTATATATTATACATAATCTCGTAAAAGATTATCATAAATTATATGTTATATATTGAATTATAAACTATATTGTATATTCTCAACTAGATATTTTAAAATAAACTATAAACTATTTATTGGAATTTTTTAAATCATATATTAAAAACTATATTAGATTTTTTAAACTTATATATAAAACAAATCGGATATCTGATTTGGATATTGCAATTTTTTAAATCATATATTAAAAACTATATTAGATTTTTAAAAATTATATATAAAAAAAATCGGATATCCGATATGTCTGACACAAAACCTACTACCTAGGGATTAGCCTCGAGTTTGTTTCGGAATTTAGCTAGGACATGCCAATCCTAAGAAGTCAACACAAAAAACGTGTTTAACAACCTTGCTTTTCTAGACTTCGCCCATGTGGCTGACGACTTTTTTTTTACCCTAAATTGATGAAACGAAAAGGGTTTTTAAAGGAGATTCTTAGCTTTCCACCAATATAAATTATGCTTTAATTTGAATTTAATAAATAATTATTATTCGTTTTCTATTTGAATTACAACTAAAGTCCTGATTGATAGGTTGATTGAAAAACATCTATATCTTTCAAACTGTATCACATTTTTTGAATCCAAAACATGCGTCACATTCTATGCTTCGCATACTATAGGATTTTTTTTTAAAATGAATTTCATGAAGTTTTGACCAAGTTAGGGTGGTCAAACATACGAGTTTTTATATTTTTTAAAATTTGTAATAAAAAATTCATAATTAATTATTTACTTGGGAAAAAAATACAAAAAAATATTCATCACATTGGGACATGAGTCCTCTACTTATATCTAAAATATTATAAAAAAATATTATCATTTTATTGTGGTTAGGGTGGTCAGACAAACACCTACTTCTAATTTTTTCCCTGAAATTTAAGTACTACTGCATTGAAATTTCAAATTTTCACCAAATAGATTTTTTTTTTTAAATATATATTTAGTAGTTTAGAAACTACATTCAATTTTCTATATATTCTATTCTTACATATTTTTTAAATAATATAGATAACTTATTCAAAATTTTACGTCAAGTTGTCTAACTCTGATTTTTCTAAATTGTCATTGCCACTTAAGGGCCTGTTTTTTCCATGATGATCCTACACATACCCATACTCAGCCTTTTGGTTTGTTTAGTTTGTTTTTTTTCACCCCATTTGAAGCTCAATATCTTGAGAACTTGATATCTAATTAGAACTAGATATGATTTTATGAAATAGGTAGATTTATTTTTTTATTATCATTCGATATGTATTATTATATTGCTAGAAGAGTGTTTTATCATTTTTGGGTGGTCATAGCCATTTATCTAGAATTAATGGACTTCAAAAAATATTATATTTTGATTTAGACACTATTATTAGCACATGGACATTGTCTTCTAAAGAAGATGTTGTCACACATGTTATTATACTCCATGAGGATTTGACCATATGTATCTAACTACTTTCAACTAAATTTTATAATCATACAGGGAATATTTCTTTTAAGAGTTGAGACACCTAGCTATTTGACCAAAGGCAATGGATTGTGATTCAATTAATTACAACATTGTAATTTTCATCTTTCATACATGTTTTCGAGTAACATTGTAATCTTCATCTTCTCTAAATGTTCTTGAGTAATGTTGTCTCCAAGAGCTGTTATGTGATCAATATATGTAATAAGCATAAATATTACACCCACTATGCATTTATACTCTTTATTGCTCTCTAAGTCCTAAAAATAAGTCACTAGGAGACTATTAACTCTTCCTACATAACCATGAGAAGATGTCATTTTCTATAGTGATGTTTCATTACTTTTTGCAAAACCATTATGGTATGTCCTCTATTATTTACTTTGAATGGTTTCCTTTTCTTCTTTTTTTCATTTTGATTAATGGCATTGCTTAGAGAAACACTTAATTTCAACATGGTTTATTTTATTGCATGAGTTATGATGCCTACAGGATCTATTGGAATGATGATTACCTTACATTTAATCTATGAAATATGTCTTTCTTCCTCAATCTCAACAATGACTACATTCTCTATTTCTTGAAAATGTTTGGTCATTTTTTTGTTTCCTTTTATTTATTATTCTAATTGTAATAGATTATATATAGCCTCTATAGATGGTACTTTAGTTTAGATGATATACATTGAATCATGACAAATTTATATGTTTTTTTGACAAGATTTCAATTAAAAAAAATCATTATATCTTTGTCATCAATTTGTTTGTAGATTTCCTAAGAAATACTTTATTTTTTTGGACTTTAGACTATGGTTTATGATCACATGAGTTTAGGACATTTTTTAATTGGTCAATAAGGTTTACAATAGTATAATATTTAATCACTAAACAATAATAATTTGATTTAATATGTGGTAGACAATCTATAACGACGTCAAGAACCATCATGTTGTAACCATGTTAAAGAAATAAAATTATAAAATAGCTCTTAAGTAAATAAAAATAAAATAATACTTAAATACTTTTGAAGTAAAATAAAATAAATCTTAACTAGAAATAGTCAGCAAAATGGTTTTGTATGTGGAAGACAAATTTTGGATTCTATTATCTCAATTCATGAAATTATTCAGTCTCTCTTGATGAACAAGAAGGTTGGTTTCCTATTAAAACTGGACCTAGACAAAGCTTATAACAGGGTCAATTAGCATTTTTTTTTTATCTAATGTGCTAATAAGGTTTAGGTTTGGAAGTAAATTTGTTGATCATATAGGCTAACACATATCCACTTCGCATTTCTCTATGTTGGTTAATGGATCTCCTTCTCCCTTCTTTAAGAGTTCTAGAGGGTTAAGGCAAGAAAACTTGATCTCTTCGTTCCCTTTTATTGTTATGATGAAAGCTCTTGGTAGATGTATTCATGTTGAAGTGTCTGAAGGTTCTTTAAAAGGGATCTCTCCTTATTCTCTTTGCCCTCCTTTCTTCCATCAACAATTTATTGATGATATTATAATTGTGACCAATGGATTAGTACGGGTTAACCAAACTTAATCCATGAGGAATTGAAGTGTGATTTAGCCACTAAACCTTAGTCCCAATAAAATAATTCAATGTAAATCAAAGTGGAACCCATTAAAACTTAACATAAACTACAAAATATTTTGAAATCCCTACTCTAATCTATTGAAACTTATTCTATTGGGGGATTGGTGTCGTGTTGATGTGAAATGACGACCCTTTCCCAATCCCGTGGGTAAATGATCTTGTTCCAGTTAGTTTTATTGAAGAAAACTGATGGAACCACTATGAGATGTGTATGAAAACATGACTTATGCTAAAATGAACATGATGCAAGAGTTAATCTAACATGATTTTATGCTAAAATATGTAGATATGCAATTGCTAAGCTACTCCAAATGAGATTTAAGCTAAAAAGATACAAACCCTAATTAAAAGCAAGCTAAGATGGATGCATGGAAGCCATTAATGGTAGCTTAAAGCTATAATGCAACTAAAAATGGACTAAAATATGCTAAATGTGAGTAAAGTATGAATGTGAGATGGATGATATTCAACAACATAAGTTTGCTCTGAAAAAGATGGATCCATTTGTCTCCAAATAGTGACCTATTTATAGGAGAACAAATGAGAAATGGAGGGTTGAGATCGAAAAGATTAATCAATGGTCAAGGATGAAAGGAAGAGGAGAGATGGATCATGGATTCTCATCAACAGATGAGAATGAATGATGAGATTTAATCAAGGGTTCACATTTGCTTCAAACAAACACACTTTTGACCTGCACACACAGGTCATAGATGACTTGTTCAAAAGGTTAAAAGATAACTTGCAAGTTACAAGGTAACTTACATTTGAAGCCAAGTGAAAATATCCCTTTTTCAAATGATGGAGGAATAAGAATATTCTTTTGGAATATTCCTATGGGTGAGGATAAAAAGAATTATACAAATTAAAATAAATTCTTAATTGTGCAAAAAGAGGATAAAGAATATTCCATGGGAACATTCCTCTTTAGAGGAAAATTAGATTAATTGTTTAATTAAACAAAGTTTAATCACACAATTAGGGGATTTTGGAGGAATAAAGTGATTTTCATTAAATTAAATGATTTAATGAATGAGAAAAGGATGAGATGACATTTAATTAAATAACTTGGGGTTATTTAATTAAATTAGAAGACTTAGAAAATTAAATTAAATATGTTGATTTATTTAACTTAATTAGATGAAATGTTAGCATGAAAGGGGGTGAATTAACCCAATTGAATGAATTAGGTTAATAGATGCAAATGATGCAATTAATTAATTAGCTAGGCTAATTTAATCAATTAAGAAAAAAGAGGATGGGTTTGAGGATGAAATGATGTTAGTTAGCCAATGTGATCCATCGAGATATTTTTAGGTGTCTACATTTTGCCCCTCTTTGAAGCAATGTACTCATTGCATTAGTTCAAACAATGATGTTGATTTCAATGTTGATTTTGATATTGATGGCAGTGCAGAAACAAATATCGATGATCTCTTTGAGATGTTGATAGCCAAGCTAAAGTTGATTGATCTGATTGATTGATTGATAAAATTGTTGAGGATTCACAAGAATGCAAGGATTGTGTTAAAAAACATGAGGATTCATAGGGAAATATATATCCCTACGATGATTGATTTGATAGATTGATCAAGATTTTCTAGCAAGGCTAGGAAAAAAAATTGTTAGATAATTTGATATTGATATGATCGAAAGATAGTTGGTTGCCCCCTCGAGAGATCGATTTGAGAATAAAGTGTTATGACCGAGCTCACGATAGGTGAAAATCAGACTTATGCTTGAGATGCTTGACATTTCAGGTTGTTTTTGAATCAATTGAGCTACAACTTTTCAGATTGTTGAGCCAACAAGATGATATAGATGCCCCGTTGTGCCCCAGTGGAAGAGGGATTTCTAGTAAAGAGGATGAAAAATAGTTCCTGGAAAGCTCATAAGTTGATGTAGACATATTTCATGATGTATAGACAGTCATTGGCTATGGGTAGCCTTATGTATATGTCGATGTAGATCACATAGATTTGATGCTTGGATAGAATTGTTAGTAAAGATAGAAGAATAAGATGAATGGATTGACCATTGATTTTGATCCAACGAGTCTATGATCCATTGAGACTTTATTAGAGATGGTGACAAGACAATACAAGATGCGGGATGAATGTAGGATGATGAGGTGCTCACATATCAGGATTGGGATTTTCCGTCATTCGTTATTGTTTGATATAACACATAGACACGATGCATCAAGGTATTGCTAACCAGGATGGTGTTGTATCTAGTGTAATGGACTTTGAATCGACAAACAAATAGGATAGTTTTTGTTCACATTTTGACATACAGAAACCTCGTTGGAATGTAAGTTAGAAGCTTAAAATATATTGGACCAAAGAATATGCAATAGTCAACAACATAACCCAAACAACCTTCCTACACACAACTAAGCAAGTATGCGCCAAGATTATATTACAAGAATACCCACAAGCACAACAAATGAAAGATCATGATCGATGCCTCATTCCTTTCTCTCTAAATCATTTTGATAGACATCATCGATAGGTCCTGGGAATGGGTCATTAAGATAAATCATAAGAAAAGATCAAAGACAAACAGTCACTGTTATCTATATCTCTTGTCTTGTTTAAATATAGCTAAGGTGATTTCTGATACTAATGTCCATCGCAGGAAGGATACATCCTAGGACATGTTGATTAGAGGTTGTTTGATGTTAGGAAGATGATGCTAATATGAGTTGTTGATACAAACTTCACTAACGCATTTACTTATGATCTAGACTTTATATTTTGATAATTAAGTTCTCACTTTCTGACTTGCTATACTTGTTTTCTATTTGACTTACGAAAGGGTAAAGGTGATGATCAATTTATCACAGGCGAAGGTTTATTACGGGTGAAAGTGAGATGGGATGGGTGGTTTTGTATATTTTGGAATATTTCAATGTTTTTGGTATTTTGAAAATGTTTTGAGGCTTTTTTGGGTATTTTGAAAGTTTATACTAATGTTTAGGGCTTTCAATTTTTTGAATGTTTAGGAGTTGTCCAAGGTTTTCCATTGTTTTTGGATTTTCAATTTTCAAACTTTTTTTTGTTTTTTATGATATTTGAATGTTTTGGGATTTTAAAAGATAAGCCTTGCCTACGTTATACACATAGAGACCATGTAGTTCGATGGATTCGACCCATTTACAGGATGAAGATATGAACAAATGATGGAAAGTCAATTTATAATTATGACAAACTCCTAAAGGACTAACCTAGAGTGTCTCGAGGGCACATCAATGATGGTCTTGCCTATGTTCAAGCTTAGAGACGACATAGTTCGACAAGGGAACCACTTTTTTGGATTTTTGATGTTTTGACCTTTTTAGGGATTTTGATGTGTTTTGGATGTTTTAGATTTTTTGCACAATTTCGATGATGTGGACATGGATATGTGTGATGATATCAATGATCTAGTTGGGATTTTGTTGAAAACTAGGCTTAGGATTAATTGATTTGGTTGATGGATTGATGATGATAACATTGTTGAGGATACACAACAATACAAGGATAGTGTTAAGCAACACGAGGATTGGGAAGGATATCCTGAGATGATGATGGATTGATTGGATAAGATTGATCAAGGTTTTGAAGCTCGATTTGGAACAAAGTCGATTGGAATGATTTGATGGGACATTGAAGTGCAAGGTAGATTTGACTAATTTTGATTGTTTGGATTGATGTTCGAGAAGAGATAAAGCTTGATAAGGAACATCTACTTGTCAAAATGTGTCATGGGCTAGTAATTTGGATTTTTTTTGGATTTTGACTTTACAATTTTCTGAATGTTTTTGGATTTTAGCTGTACAAGATTTTGAATGTTTTTGGATTTTCTGATGAACATTTTATGAATGTTTTGTAGGATTTTTGATGAGATTTTAAGGTAAATGATACCTAGATCATGATGTCGATGTCATGTTGTGAGATAAAAGACATCCAGATCAAGAGTTATTTGAAAACAAGAGTGCAATATCTTGCCCCTAGTGTCTATCAATTCTTCATAATGCAATGGATAACCAAGATAGATAATGTATATGTAAAGAGTTCAACAGAGTTTTATCACGCTAGATATGGGCTATGGGACTTCATGAGATAAATTGGTAAAGAGCCTATCAAAATTTTGTCATGAGCAGAGTTGAAGTATACGCCGAATCTTTGTCAAGATCAAGATAAAGTGGAATATCTAGATAAATCTATATTGGATGGATGGAGAGAACATTAGATTTATCATGACAAGGATGAGATGCTTTTGTCTGAGAAGGATCATATAGATGCTCAATTCTACTCATGATGCTTGTTTGCTAGGTTTTCTTAATAGTACTTTCCCAAAGTGCCACCATAGTGGTTTTCACTAGAGGACGATTGTTTTCTTTACTATTTTCTTGATTTTTTTGATATTTTTGATTTTTTGGAAGTTTTACCCTCATGTTGAACCACCTAGTGGAACTGAGGTAGAGGCCACTGTCATAACATGCCAATGATATCCTACTTGAAGAAGTTGTTTGCTAAGATATGAGCACTTGAATGTATTTTTGAAGAACTGAGATTTTCCTTGCTGATACCGGAATTAACCTTATCTATGAGCGCACATAGTGATATGGTACCTTCAAAATCCTTATGATGAAGAGTAGCTACCAACAAACGGTCAATGCCAGAATTGGATATTGTGAATGGAGTGTATGGTGTCATGCATGAAGGAATATGAAATGGATTGGTCAATGGTTTGGAACATTTGACTCTCCAAACTTGGGAAGATGAGCAATGATGGGTGGGAATGAAGGTTTTCATGGAATTAGGACCAACCACTGGATGTATTTTGTTCCTTGCTTGAGAAGATTTTTTTGTATTTGAGGACGCTTTTGATGGATACATTTCCATTTTTGATTTTGCCCCATAGTTTCTTTGACTAATGGATTTTTTGAGGGATGATTTTCTTTACTTTTCTTTGGTATCCATTTGTATTTGCTTCATCCTTTTTGCTTGACTTCTTCATTTGTTTTGATGATATTAGCCTTGATTTGATAGGACTTCTTCTTTGTACGTTGGTCCCAATTTGTGTATGAGATGATGGGTGAATGCCAACTTAATATATGACAAGTTGTAGCGTTGACAATATTTTCATCATAAGGATCTTTCATGCCCCATTTGTTGATGTTTGTTGTAGACAAGATTGTCGTCGACGTTGTGAAGGTATTATCAATACCTAATCCTTTGCCCTGATAATGTATCCTATGATCCATAGCCACTGAATATGACTTGTTGTGAACACATGATATTGCTATGGGTTCCTGTTGTTCAGAAATAGGAACTGTTTGCTATGATTCTATGACATCATTATTTGTTGATGCTACTTCAAAATATGTTGATGCTAACTCAAAAGATGTTGATGATGCACAATCCCATTTAGGAATATGAACTCTTTGCTATGATTCTATGACATCATTATTTATTGATATTGCTTCAAGAATATGTTGGTGTTGATTCAAAAGATGTTGATGATGCACAATCCCATTCAGGAATATGAACTCTTTACTTGGATTCTATGACATCATTATTTATTGATATTGCTTCAGAATATGTTGGTGTTGATTCAAAAGATGTTGGTGTTGATTCAAAAGATGTCGATGATGCACAATCATGTTCAAGAATATGAACCATTTTCTCTAATTTTATGACATTGTTATTTGTTGATATTGCTTCAAAAGATGTTGGTATTGATTCAAAAGATGTTGATGATGCACAATCACTATAAGAATCAAGAATCTTAACCATTTTTTGATCTTGTGTAGGAATATCAAGAGTGGGAGGCTCTTGTTTTGGATGAAGAACGTCTATATGTCCATCAAAAAGAAACATCTCAAGGGTTATGTCAAGGACATCTTTGGAGTTTAAAATGGTTTGGAAGATGTCGCTTAGCTCTTGATGGAACTTTGGGGATAAGGGTTCTTGATCCTGACTAGATTCATTGTAAATTTCATTGTCCTCAAGAGCCTCCTCTTGAAATGATCCTTGGGTGGATGATATATCATCGATAAAAGACTCTTCAAAATATTTCTAGCTCATTTGGAACTTATTCAACATGCGCAATCATTGAGTCATATGTGGGAGAGATATCACAATCTGATATCCACTTGATGTCATTACAATATAAAATAGTGCTAAACACCAGTAATGGGTTTGGGCTTTGTTTTAAAATAGTATCTCAATGCATGTATGATTCCTCATGTTGTGATGAATAAATATATCCCACTGTGGTATCACGAGTATGGTTTACGTTATTTGAGGTTGATGCCTTTCCTGAATCTTTTGATTTTGTATGGTCAGGCATAGGGTTTGTGTAAATTTTTAGATTTTCATTCCCATATTTTTATCAACCTCAATTTATCTTTGTTCAATAGGATCTTCTATTAGATGTTTTAGTCTAAAACAATTTTGTGTGTTATGACGTTTGTATCGGTGAAATTCACAAAAATGATCTTCTCTATAGCTATGAGGTTTGAATTGTGGCTCTTGATAGTTTGAGAAATCTGGGAGTGAGATAAGATTAAATTGTACCAACCTCTTCAACACATCCTCCATAGGTTCCCCTAAGGGAGTGAATTGTCATTTAAGAGCATTGTTTGTTCTTTGTTGTCTGCATTGAGTGTTTGTAGCATTGATCGTTGGTTGATTGTTTGGTGGTTGCACGTATATTTGTTGTGTGTTCATGGTTTGGGTGTTTTCTTGCCTAGGAGCAGTTAAGACCACCTTTGCATCAACAACACCATCACTAATAACATTCTTGTTCTTGGCCCAATAGTGGGGCTTATCATTAAAACTAGTGGATGGGCGGTTGTCTCTATACACTTGTGTGTTTCCCTGTGAGATTAGGGCTCTCTCAATGTTAAGAGCTCTAGGGATAAGCTCATCATAAGTGGTAATGCATTGCATTTTTAAATGGAAAGATAGATCTGGATCTCGATTTTCTATGATGATTCCCACTTGTTGCTCATCGGGAATTGGCCACTTGCTCTTACTAGCTCTTTTTCTCCATCGTTGCAAGAAATTGGCAAATGATTCTCCTTTGGTTTGTTTGAGAGTGTACAACTCGTCTAGACTAACGTCCATGTCAAGATTAAAGGAGAAGTGATCTATGAATTTTTCAATGATTTCTTTGAAAGTTTGGATGCTTGGAGGCAATTGAGAAAACCAATCCATGGCAAGACCTGTTAAACTTCGAGGGAAGAGGCACATTAATTAAGAATCGTTGTAGGCCACCTCCATATGCATGACATTAAACTCCTTGATATGGTCCACATGACTTCCTCTCCCTTTGTATTTATCAAATTTTGGGACTTCAAAAGTAGGAGGGAATGGTACCATTGCTATGTTTCGATTGAATGGACATGGGCATAAGTTCTATGTATGAGGCTTCTTTGTCTTGCCCATCCGAAGATCCTGCATTTCTTGTGATAGCAACTTTAGTTGTGAGGCTAAATCGTCCTACAGGTTTGGTGGAGGAACATACGTTGCATATTGTGGGATGATGGATAAAGTGTATGTGGGATTCTGATATGATAAGGTGTTGTACATGGGGTGTATGGTTTTGTGAGATTTTGTGAAGGTGATTGAGGTGATGATGTGTATGTTCCTAATGTGTTTGTATTGGAAATGTTTTGTTGAGGATTATAGTATAAAAATTGTTGTTGTGCATATTGCTAAGCTAGTAAGGCTTGTTGTTGAGCTTGTTGTTGCATGACTAAGGTGGCTTGTTGGGCTTGTTATTGGTGTTGCGCTACTAAGGAAACTTGTTGTTGTTGTTATTGTTGTGCTACTAAGGTGACTTGTTGATGTTGTTTTTGTTGCGCTACTAAGGTGGCTTGTTGTTGTTGTTGTTGCGTTACTAAGGCGTCTTGTTGCTATTGTTGTTGTTATTGTGCTGCTAAGGCTGCTTGATGTTGTTGTTGTGCTACTAAGATTACTTCTTCTTGTTGTTGTTTTTATTGTTGGATGGCTTGATGTTGTTGTTGTGCTACTAAGGCATCTTTTTGTTGTTGTTGTTGCCTGACTAAGGCAGCATGATAGGCTTGTTTTTGTTGTTGTGCTACTAAGGTGGCTTGTTGGTGTTGTTGCACGACTAAGGCAACTTGTTGGGCTTAATGTTTTTGTTGCGCTACTAAGGTGAATTGATGTTGTTGTTGTGTTGTGAGGGCTTGTTGATAAGCTTGTTGTGCTCACTGTAAAGCTAAGGCATGTGCTTGCAATGTAAGATCAAGTGGTTGTTGGGACTTCTGTGATGTATTTTGAGTGGGTTACAGATTTTTGATGAGAGGTTGTGGGCTCCCTTGGTTCAAAATTCCTTGCAAGATGGTGGATTGAGATGGAGGAATGTAAGTTCGAGGTCCCATTTGATTTTGCATGGTGAGAGGGATCGTGGGGAAAGATGATGATTCCATTGGATATTTCAATGGTAATGACATATTAGGACCTTGATTCCATTGATTAAAAAGGTTTCCTTGACCGATGTCTTGAGGATTTCCTTGTTGTATTTGAGGTGGGATCAAGGTATTACCTTGGTTGATGGGATTCGTAACCAAAGTTTTGTTTTGATTTGGGTCAATGATAGATGGGTTTGATGTGGATGGTGGATTGATTGAGTAGCTTGGGTAACCACTTGTTTCGATGTGTCAATGGGGTTGTTGGAACCACTTGTCAAGGGTTGAATTTGCATGAGAGTGCTAACTTGCCCTTATTTCTCTACTTGAAGCACTTGGTTCACATTACCTTTTGTATCGTTAGGCATACTTGGGGTATTTGTGATGATGGATGAAGATGGTTGCGCTCAAAATGTTGAGGTTGTTGTGGCTTCATGAAATGTAAGTGGTTTCACAATGGTTGGTGTCCAACTTGTGTTTTGGAGAAGGTTTGCGGTTAATGGAATGGTAATTTTGTGAATACCCAAAGTTGTGTTTGTTCCTAGACATGAACTGAGACCAAGGTTGGTTCCTAGCCGAGTTGCAAGACTAGATGTTAAGGGTTGACTTGACACAAGGGATGGAGTTGGTTGAATCGTAGATTAATTCAAGCCTTGTGTCAATGATTGTGCAACAAAAGATGGGGAAATTTGAGCCACATTTTCTAAGGCTTGATGTTCCATGATTTCTTCTCTAGTAAGTCCAAATGGGTTGTTCGTGATGTCTTCAATCTCATATGGTCTTGTGAGAGATGATGGTTGTTGTGATGGGGTGAATTAAATTCTTAGATCAAATTCTTGAGGATTTGGATCACTGATGGTAGATGAGACTTTGGTTTTCTCCATGATTCTCTTGTGTTGTGATCTTATTGTAACCATAGATTGTGGGTCAACGATGGGAGAGGTGTGTTGAGATTTGTAATGTTTGAACTCTCTAATTGACTCAAATATAGGGAAAAGGGACACTCTAAGTATTTTGGGAGTGATAATGATAATGGGGGATGAAAAGGTGGATGATATGGAGAGTGATCTTTGCAAACGTTTTGGGACAACACTTTTGACTTGAGTTTCATGTTTTTATGTTGGATAAAGGATGTTTATGAAATTGGAAATCTTTAGGGTAGAATCATGACCTTCAATATTAGCTAGTTCAAGAATGATAACCAACTTAACTAAGTGCATGGAAAAGGATTCATTTCACATACAAAGTAGACAAGTTAGGGTTTGGGGTTTGATTGATGTTCAAGTTAAAAAGTGTTTGGTGTATTCAATTTTTTTTCAAAGTTCGATGAAGTGAAGGATAAAATTTGATGAAGGGATGGATGAAATGCTTGACCCAATGTTGACCTAGAATGAACCTTTGTTTTCCAAGACCAAGGTAGTGGGAAAAATGATAGACCTCTAAAGTGATAATACTCCAAAAACTCAATGATTTTGGTAAAATAGGAGTCAAATGATTTTTGAAATAGGACCCAATAATTTTGGACTCAATATTTGCAATGTTTTGCTTGTATGATAGCAAATGTAAGGTCAGGTTGTTCAATTGGTGTGATCAATCATCAGAATGGTCATGTGGGGTTCAATTGTGTCAAGTTTATCTTGCTTAAGTGAATTGATTTTACAAACACTCTTCTTGATTAAGTTTCCAAACTAAATGTTTATGTCAAAAATATCATAACTTTCACAATGTCCATTTCACAAAAATCATGAGATTAGACCACAACTGCCTATGTTGTCTTCGATAAATATAGATTATGATTAAGTCAAGATATTTAGAAGTTTCTAAGGATAGAAACCCTTATGACAAGCAGTAATATCAAAGCTAAATCAAGAGGCACCCATATTTAAACCAAAGTGTTTGAAATTTTGAAGATAGTGGATGTTTGTTTTTGGAACATTTTGGAACCAAGCAATGTATCAAACTGACTTACAATCGCTTACAATCCTAGGTTTGAAATGGCTATACTTTGTTGAATTCCCACTTGGATTTCTCCAAACACTAAGCAATGAGAACAATTGGAGATTTGGTGACACTAGCTCCCCTCCACGACACACACTTCTCGGGACCACCAAATCTCAAAATCCTTAAAATCCGAAGATCAAAAGGATTTTTCTATTTATACAATTAAATAGTAAGAATGTGGGATGGCTTCAGAACGACCATTCTTGCACCAACAAGTATTAAGGATTTTTGGATTTCTAAACAAAGGTTCATAATAAGGGCTTCCAGTTTAGGTTGTGTTTTGATAAAATCCTTGTGAGAGGTCTCCCAACCCTTAGAACAAGGGCTTTATGCATCATCAAGACATTGGAGGAGAGCTATCATGTACCACTTCCCATTGATCACAATTTTCATTGTAACCACACATTTATATTGCGGTTTGGAAGAGATTGGCTTTAGCTAGTTACCGCTTGGGTCATTCCCTCTAAAGGTGAACAATAACAAGGAAGTACATTGATAGTTTGATCATCTTTGTTTGCATGAACAAAGAGAGAACACATGCCACATCTTTTTCTCACACTCGCAAAGTGGGTTTAGTTTTAATCCAAATGAAAGATGTAGGTGATTTTCCAAAGTGTTAGAGAATGTTTATGTTTCTCAAGGTCGCCAAATGATGCAAGAGAATTGCATACACATTCACCAATAACATTGTAAATCACAAAACATAGCAAACAATTGTAAATTTTAACCCTTCAAAGCAGTGATGAGTTCGTTTTAATCACCAAATAAAATATGAGGTTGCCTTTTTCAATTTTAAACCCAAAAGACAATTATGAAATGAGGGTTCAATTTTAGCCAACTTTGAAAGTGAATTTTAAGCCCAATTGAAAGCTAGTTGGTCCTAAGATTGTAATTTTTTAAAACCCAATGAAAAGTTAGTGGTCTTAAAACACAAACCAAAGTAGCATATGATGGGTTATAATTACTCCAAAAGTGTCGAAACACTTATTACAATTATAAGATTTAAAGACAAGAATGATTTTTCTTCAATTAAGTGCTCCATGCTCCTCTTAAAACCTGCAATCCATGTTTCAAATGTTAGATTAAATCAACAAAACAAGAAGATGTGAGGGTTAGATAAATGATTAAGCATTAAAACACTAAAACCTAGACCAAGTTGCAATGTGATTTGACTTTAGATGCAAAAATGGAAAATTTAACTCCACCAAAATTAAAAAACACTTATACCATTGCATAGAGCATGAAATTCTACCCCATTTAAAAAAACTTCGAAAAAGACCCTCGTATGACCAAGATATGACCATTTTAAGATAGACTATAAAATCAAGAAAACGGTAGCGTCACTATATCAATATAGTGATGCTTTTGCATTATGGCGACAATTTTTTCAATTATGGTGACGCTTTTGCAAAAGCATCACTCTAGTGAATAGTAGCATCGTTCTGGTGAATAAGGGTGTCACTTTGCTGAAAAGTGGCATCGCTATAGCCTCCAAAAGCGTCGCCCTAGCCTAGAAACCTGCAACTCACAATTTTTTTAAGATAAAATCATCAAACAAAGTTAGTAAATCCCTCCTTCTAGCATCAGAATGTGACCAATGGATTAGTATAGGTTAACCACACTTGATCCATGAGGAATCAAAGTGTGATTTGGCCACTAAACCTTAGTCCCAATAAAATAATTCAATGTAAATCAAAGTGGAAGCCATTAAAACTTAACATAAACTACAAAATATTTTGAAATACCTACTCTAATCCATTGAAACTTATTTTATTGGAGGATTGGTGTTGTGTTGATGTGAAACAACGACCCTTTCCCAATCCCGTGGGTAAATGAGCTTGTTCTAGTCAATTTTATTGAAGAAAACTGATGGAACCACTATGAGATGTGTATGGAAACATGATTTATGCTAAAATGAACATGATGAAAGAGTTAATCTAACATGTTTTTATGCTAAAAGATGTAGATATGCAATTGCTAAGCTACTCCAAATGAGATTTAAGCTAAAAAGATACAAACCCTAATTAAAAACAAGCTAAGATGGATGCATGGAAGCCATTAATGGTAGCTTAAAGCTATAATGCAACTAAAAATGGACTAAAATATGCTAAATGTGAGTAAAGTATGAATGTGAGATGGATGATATTCAACAACGTAATTTTTCTCTAAAAAAGATGGATCCATTTGTCTCCAAATAGTGACCTATTTATAGGAGAGCAAATGAGAAATGGAGGGTTGAGATCGAAAATATTAATCAACGGTTGATGATGAAAGGAAGAGGAGGCATGGATCATGGATTCTCATCAACGAATGAGAATGCATGATGAGATTTAATCAAGGGTTCATATTTGCTTCAAACAAACACACTTTTGGCCTGCACACAGGTCAAAGGTGACTTGTTCAAAAGGTTAAAAGATAACTTGCAATTCAAGTTACAAGGTAACAAGTGCATTTGAAGCCAAGTGAAAATATCCCTTTTTCAAATGATGGAGGAATAAGAATATTCTTTTGGAATATTCCTATGGGTGAGGATAAAAGGCATTTTGCAAATTAAAATAAATTCTTAATTATGCAAAAAGAGGATAAGAAATATTCCATGGGAATATTCCTCTTTAGAGGAAAATTAGATTAATTGTTTAATTAAACAAAGTTTAATCACACAATTAGGGGATTTAAGAGGAATAAAGTGATTTTCATTAAATTAAATTATTTAATGAATGGGAAAAGGGTGAGATGATATTTAATTAAATAACTTGGGGTTATTTAATTAAATTAGAAGACTTAGGAAATTAAATTAAATATGTTGATTTATTTAATTTAATTAGATGAAATGTTAGCATGAAAGGGGGTGAATTAACCCGATTGATGAATTAGGTTAATAGATGCAAATGATGCAATTAATTAATTAGCTAGGCTAATTTAATCAATTAAGCAAAAAGAGGATGGTTTTGAGGATAAAATGATGTTAGTTATCCAATGTGATCCATCAAGACATTTTTAGATGTCTACAATCATCATGGGAGAGGCTTCGGTTAAGGAAGCAAAGAAGATAAAATCCATTTTTCTTGTCTATGAAAAGGCATTTGGTCAACTTATTAGCCTTCCTAAGAGTAATATTTTCTTCCTCAATACCCCTAACCAATTTTAGGTTAATATTTCCACCATCCTTAATTGTAAAGTGGGAAATTTCCCCTCTTCCTATTTGGGTCTTCCATTGTATATCAAAAAGATCCCAAAATCATTTTGGTTAGGGTTGTTGGATAGATTCAACTCTAAATTGGCTAGGTGGAAAGAGATCTTATTCAACCAATCTAGTAAGCTCCAAATCATTAAATCTACTCTTTAGAACTTATCAATCTATGCCGAGTCATTTTAAAGTGTCAATCAAATTTGTGGAAGATAGATTAAGTTTTGGGATGATGTGTGGTGTGATAGAGTTTCGCTTAGGGAACTCAATTAGGCCCACCCTATGAAAGATATTTGTATCAAAAATTTTGGATGTTGGATTTTTGGCTACATTCAAGATGGGAAATTGAGAAATCTAAGGAATTTTGACCCATCTCTAGAAGAGCTTTAGTTGTTCATCTCTTGAATTCATATCCATTCTCGACCCAAAAAAGACAAGTTAGTTTGGTTTCCCTCCTCAGATGGAATGTTCTCTATGGATGCATATTTTTCTATGTTGTTGGAGAAAAAAAATCTTCTTCCCTTTTGAAGCCTTCTTTGGAATCATTTATTAATCTCAAATATCAATATCTTCTTTTGGATTATGGTTCAAAATAAAATTTTGGTTGTTGATAACTTATGCAGAAGGGGATTTGCTTACCCTAATAGATGTGCCCTTTTTTAATGTAGTATTAAACATGCTTATCACATCTTGCTTGGTTGTAGCTTCTCTTTTTTTGTTTGAGGCTAGATTCTTTCTTTATGGAACCTAATGTGGGTTTTAATAATTCATTCAAGGATTTATTTTTGCAATGGATATGTCCTTCTGCTAACCTCTCACTTTAGATACTTTGGTCTCTAATGGCCCCTCATGTTGCCCGGGGTTTCTGGAAAGAGAGAAATAATCATGTGTTCAAGGAGTTGAAACTTAAGGAGGATGTTGTTTTCTTTAAAATATTAAGAGTTATTAAAGAAAATTTCTTGTTTGGAATATCTGAAAAGTATTTTGATGGTTAGAGACTTATGATATATGAGTTTGAGTCCTAGGTTGTTTAAAAATGGAATCTTAGAACTAACATCTCTTCCTCTTAGGAACATGAAATCTTTCAAAGAAAATTTCGTGTGGAGGTGTTCACCAAAAGGGTGGATAAAAAATAATTTTGACGAGGTAGCTAAATGGAATCCTAGGCCAACTGGATGCAGGGGAGTGTTACGTGATGATGAAGGTATGTTTGTTTCAACAATGGAACTTCCATTGGGAATGAAAAATAATCAGCTTGTTGAAGCAGTGATAGCATATAATAGTATAAAAGTTACCTATAATAGAGGCTTTAAGAAAGTATGGGTAGAAGGGGATTCTTTAAACATTATAAGATGTCTTAATAAATTACACCCACTAGTTGGCCTATCGAATCATCGATCTCTAATTCGCTACCTGTATGATAAATTTGTTTGATGATATTAGGATAACCCACATCTTATGTGGGGGTAATTATTTAGTGGAATTCTTTGCCAATGATGGGGTTAAAAGGTAATCTATCAAAATTTGGGATGGGTACTCATCAGTTACCATCGAGGCTCTAACCATACTAAATAATGATAGCATGCACAAAAAAATTTAAAGGATGGGAAGTGGAGTTGAATACTCCTAGTTGTCTCACATACTTTCTGGGAACTAAAAGGTTCACTTCCCTTTTTTTCCTTTGCCTAGAATTAAGGAACAAAAAATGGGATTTGTAAAGCAAGGAAATTTTGGTGACCATGGGAGGAGATAGAAGTCGGGTGGAGCCTCTTTCATGTGATGGGGTCCACAAAAATCCCAAGGTGTGGAAAATATTGGAGGGGGTTTCGATCCCCTATATGGAAATGCTTCATGGGAACAATCTAGAAGCTTCTAAGCTCTTCATCAAAGGTTGGAGAAATAGAATTTTGACTTCCAATGGTAAAGGATTTTCTATAATGGAGGAGGTGATAGAGTAGATGAAAGGGTTGCAGATGCATGTAAGAAATTTCTTTCATGATAAGAAAGAAAATGAGGAAGCCATGAATCAATTCTTCAAAGGTAATGAATGGGATAAGCTAGTGAAATTTTCATCCTGGGGTATGATAGACTCTATCAAACCCATTTGGGTTGAAATTTTTGAGGTTATTATGAACTACATTACTCTCGATGGAAGGTACACTATTTGATCTTGGGTCTCCAATTTATGTTTATGAATCACTTTACACAATATTTTAGTGTCTTTTCTATATTTTATCCTTGCATCATTATATTTTTCTATGAAAGAAAGATTTGAAAACCCTAAATTTCTAATTCTACATGAGGGTTTAGTCATGTTAATTATGGAATTTATGTTAAGACCCAAACCCCTATGCAGACTCTAAACGGTAAGGGTGTTGTTAGGAAAAATTAGAATCCCATGGTTTCCCACTAATCCAACATGAGTTTTGAATAATTGGATGATGATGAGGATGAAGAATGATAGGAGGAAGATGAAGGGGATGAATCTGTGGAAGTGTTATCTTCAACTCCTTTTGATGATGAAGAGCAAAATAAAATAAAGTCTAGTGGTAAGAAGACCCCTCCAAATAAGAAATCTAAGAAGGTCATTTCATGTTTGGAAGGTTCTCATACTGGGACAAGGAGGTGGGTTTAAAAGGTCAAAGGAGAGGCAAACAAAATTCAAAAACCTGTGGAGATGAGATGGGCAAAGGCAAGGACAATATTGGGATGAAGAGTGGTAAAGGAAAGGAAAATATTGAGGATATGATGGCCACAAACTATATTCCTAGTATTGCCAGGGAAAACATAGAGGCCATTAATATCCACCATTTTTTTGAAGATTTCTCATACCTACATGTCAATAGAGAAAAAAAATTATCATGTGTTGGGGTTAGCTAGGGAGGGAGTGGCTAGTTATTTCAAATTGGAAAAATGGTTTGTTTTAGAAATTAATAAAACTAATTTTAAAGTTTGAGGCCTACAAGAAAATTTCTAATGAGGGGAGAAACCAATTTGGGTCTAGAAATAGGGAGTTGTAGAGTAGGTTATATGATGTTGAGGAAACATCTAGTGTGTTAACAAAGGATTACGATAGTCGTATGCAAGCTATTGAAAATAAAATTTAGGAGATTAATACTAATATTGAGAATCTCCTAAAAATAAGTCAATGCTTGATCAAGAATAATGTTAAGGCTCTGAAGATTCTCATGGAGAAGTTTAAGGAGCTTAAGGAGGAATAGATGGTTGGGGATATACTTGAGAACAACAAAAAGGAGTAGGTCACAAAAGAAAAAGGGAAAAAATAGTGGATGAAGCAAAGGGACCTAGTGCTAGAACTTGTGGCAGCAAAAATAAGTCTTTTGAAAAAGTGAATAATGAGTTGTTGTACCTAGTTAACCTGCATTACAACTAGGAATTAGAGGTTGTTGAAACCTTGCAAAATATGAAGTAACCTATTGTCTTTTATTATTTTTTTGTTCGTTGTTCTTTGGTTGTTGTTTGGATGTGTCTTTCTTTTAGTGGAGTGTTTTGATGTAAAGGGTTTCAGATCCCTTCAAAACTTGTTTTTCTTGTTAATACAAAATAATGTAAATAAAATAAAATCTCTTAAGTAAATAAAATAATACTAAGATTGATATAGTCAATATTTTCTATTTTTTGAATAGAATTATTTTTATGATTATATGTCAATCTTAGAATTTCCATCTCCTTCATTCACGAGCTTATCAATGCATACCATTTTAGGTGTGAAAAGTTGGGGGTGAAAATTATTATGCTTTTCCAAAATATATACGAAAATTATGTGCTCTTTTACCTAAAAGTTCTAAAAATTTATGGAATTCTAATATTTGAAAACCAAAAGTGTGCAATATGATAGAAGTTACAAAATATTATCATCTTCCTTCTATATGTATTTTCTTCAAAGTATCTTGCATCTCACTACAACTTAAATCTATGTTTCACTTGACCACACCCTCCATAGCATGTATTTTTAGTTGTTTGTTGCTTTTGATGGGATGTCGTCATGCAACCAAATGATGTTGTTATGGAAAATTTGAGACAACTATGCATTGGAATTTTTATAGTGGTGTTTGAAGTTATCAAATTTAAGGAAATTTTATGGCAAAACATTTTCTTCTTGATTTCCCTTCTAGGTCCCTTTATATTTTCCTTATGCATTTTTTAAATTATCCTAAAAAATATGAATCACAAAGTAAAAAATAATTGTATAGACTTTACATCTAAATCATATAAGATATTACAATTGCTAATTCTCTTTAACATCATATGAAGAATTAAAAAATGTTGTTGATATTTCCATTTTATATGCCCTTAATTAAATAAGGTTGTTGATATGTCTATCATTCTACACCCTTCTAGTGGAAATTTCATCGAGATAATAGATTGATTTATGTATATGAGAGTTCTTGCATGAATTCATGTTTGATGTTAGAGGCTATATTAAGTCACAAGTTTATAGAGAAAAAAAATGGAACATTGTATTTGACCACCTTTCTGCATTTTTTTTGGTCGGTAATAGAGTTTATTTTATTAATAATTAAAATAAAAAGGATTACAAAGCTATACAAATTATAGCAACAATAAAAACCTTCTAAACCCCAAAAATTCCTAATTCAACACCCTTAGTCCTAACACCAACTTCTGTTGCAATTAGAAAACAAAGATTATAATTACCCCTTCATTGGATCTGCCCAAAAGGCTTTCAACCAATTAAATCTAGAGAGCCTTTTAACAGGTCATACATTTGGAGCATTTTTTGGTCTTCCTTTGGTCTAAGAATGGAGGACCATTTGAAAAGCTTTCTTCTTTACCTTCTTTTCTCTTTTCCCCTAAACTGTTTGCCAACCGTCCTCCACCCTTGCCGCCTCCTTCTGCCATTCCAATGTGGTGTTACAAGGGTTCTTCCAACCCTCTTTCCCATTGCTAATTACTTGTTGGCCCTGTTCATCAACCTTTCATTTTCCAACTTATTTCTCTCGAGACTTCACCATTCCTTTTTTCTCTCTACACTCCAGCGTTGCAACCCCATTTTTGAAGTTTAACTCCTTTTTTCTTTCATTAGAAACAACATTATCACTGTTCCCTACCAGAATCCTTTCTTGTGATGAGGCTAAGTTGTTTTGAGGCTGATCCTCCCTTCTCATCTGCTTCTTTCGTGACTTCCCTTCTTGAATCAAACTCCCAGACATTCGTCCCTCCTCTTCTCTGCCTTTAAATTGAGAACCCACTTGTTGCTCCTCCTATTTTTCCACTAAGTAGTGCTAAGGGGCCACATCTTTCCACCACAAAGCAACTTTGTTTGTTTTGTGTTTGGAACATTCCATAGCCACATGCCCAGTTTGATAACAAATTTTGCACCTAAAGGGTACACCTTCATAGTCCAGGGGCTGCACCCAACATCCTTTCGAAGTTTTGAGTCGAATCACCTCCAGAGGCACCTTTAACACATCCGTTTCTACCAAGATACGAGTGTAGGTTGAATGCAAAATATTTGAAGAGACCTCATCCATCATTTAAAATCTTCCTAAGGAGTTCCCAATAGCCTCCAGACAAGACTCAAACCAAAACTGCAAAGGAAGGTTAGGAAACCTTACCTGAAGGGGAGCCCTTTCAAAAACTTCAGTGGCTGGGTTAAAGGCTGGGTGCCATGGATTTAGCATCAATATATATTTTTAATCCCAATCCCAATGATAATCACAAAGGATCATCTTTTTATCCCGTTCCTTCTCAAAAATAACTTGATAAATAAACCTTTTTCCATGGGATAAATTTGAACATACCCTTTTAAAACAGGCCGCCAATGATTAGAAATCCACTGGTGGAGCTCAGCCAGACTTGGCCATAATCCCCTAAATCTCCCTATCATTCCTAAACCAAAAAAAACTTTTTCGTTAAAAAACACTTCATGTTCCAGCTCTTCATCGAGATCTACTGTGATTTCTTTGGAGGTGGGATGAAGCTTAGCCTCCCCTCTCCCCTCGCCTATTAGCCTTCTAGTCGGGAGCTTCATTGCTTAAGCGTCCCCTGCTTTGCATCCAAAAATCGATGGTGCTTTTTCCCCCTTCACACCATCTTCTCCCCTAAGGACGACTGCATCTGATTGACCTCCCTTCTGGTTTCCTTGACTGTCGCCTTCGCCTGAAATAGGGTCACCCCCACGCAGTCTCGAGGGCTTCTTGGATTGATTATTTTTATTGTCTCATCCCTTTGTCTCACTGTTACATCTTCTATCAAGACGATGACCTCTAGTCTCCCCTTGACGAGCCAAACCCGACAGGTTTGAGCCGCACAAAACCCTAGCCATGCCCTCATTCTATGGATGATCGTTGCCCTCATTCTGCAGATGACTGTTGCCTTCCATCTCACCCCAATTCATGTAAAGTTCCACCTTTGTGCATTTTTAGATCATGCACTATGATGGGAAGAAGCTATGTTTGGTATTAGACTTCATAAAAATTTAATTGCTAATTCTATGAGACAATATATTTTGCGACACTTGTGGAAAATTAGATGTTCAGATGTGTTTTCCAATCACATTTTGCATTAGCAAACATACATTCAAAAATTTTACTCTGACATAATGTTTCAATTTATCTTTCTATGTTCTCAGCTAAGGAAGGGAAAAAAATGAGATGCATATTTTAATCAACATCTGGACCTGATCAAATGCCAATTTCTACAACACCATGGAGGAGATTGCAGTTATGCTAAACAGTTACAAGCTTTTTTCAAGTTTAATATGTAATTGAAACTTTGATGCTTTGTGGTATAGGTTATGTGAATTGTTGGTTACTCTAGCATACTCTGTTATTATTGGTTGGCATGTTTATATGATTTACTTGTGAGTTGTACTCTTGCAGTCTTTAGTGTTGCTTTGTTCATTCCTTTGCAGTCTGTCTTTTGGATTGCATTATTTTTCTCTTTGTATTTATTTCAACTTTGTTCAATATAAAAAAAGGGCGGGGGCCACAAGTTTTGCAAATTTCACTATTGTGAAATTAAATAAGAACCACAAACTAATAAATTGAAAATTTCACTATTATAAAATTAAATAAGCACCACAAACTAATAAACTAAAACTATCATGATAAATATTTGTGCAAGTAGAATGAGTCAACTTGAAGGTAGCTTAAACAAGTGTAACAACAATGGAAACAATGACAATATTGTAACATTTAACTAGTTTATATTGCAACTAGGATCATATATCCAACTTGCTAGAAAAATTTATTCAAGTAGAGGTGAACCCAACAAATTCCACAAATTGTGTTTATCATATAAGGAAGCTTTCCCATTTCTTAAAAAAATAATTCAATCTATATTTTTTCATTTGTTTCTTTTATGAGTTGCAATAATAAATATAAGAAAATTTCCCACCACTATGAAGGTCTTAGTAGATTAATATTATACAAAATCTTACTAATCATAAGGACAAGTTTTTATATGCATATTCTCGTGTAGGCCCATTTAGCAATACTTCAATTTCACAATGAATTCATATAATAAAAAAATATACACATACTTATGATTTAATCTATAAAAAAATAATTAAAAATAATATGATAAACAATTATACCTAGATTTTAATGACATCGAGCACCATAACTGAAATTACTTATAAATTAACAAGAAAGTAAATAGTCACATCCTAAAAA
The DNA here is from genome assembly GCA_007115665.2 of Sequoiadendron giganteum. Classification (NCBI taxonomy): domain Eukaryota; kingdom Viridiplantae; phylum Streptophyta; class Pinopsida; order Cupressales; family Cupressaceae; genus Sequoiadendron; species Sequoiadendron giganteum. Next base: position 156,112,235 of record CM021101.1, read on the forward strand.
TCATAAGAATTTTTTATCTTTCATATTTCGTTTGTTTACATGACCAATATTAAAATAGAAAGACTACACTAGATCATTACACAGTATAATTGAATTTTATATGCACTATTTCATCGATGAACATTATGACAATCTTTTTCTTTCACATTACAAACATGCATTGCATTAAAGAAAATTATTTACAATTACAACAATATGATTTATTGAATCTTTTACATTTGGAATCCTGCATCTGTCTCACAAGTCTCAGTGAGTCATTTGTAAGAGGGAGAGCATCACCTGAGTGCTTCCTCCAACCATAGTCTAACAGTCCCCCACACCTTCCATCTAGAAGTGGCCCTACCTTTCACGAAGAGTATAGATAAAGGAAACCAACAAAGTTCATGTCATATGAGGGTAGAAGCACAAAGTTGTGTCACACTTTTTAAAGGAAATAACCAACACTAATCCAACTTTTAAATTTGAATCACTAAAAAGTGATATATTGTTTTGAATTTTGAAATGATGTAAACTAATGAAGTATTTCTTTTTTAGTATATTTTTTGCTTGTATTTTTTAAAAAAAATTAAAAATTATTTGAATATAGTTTTTTTATAAATTGACACTACAATTTAGTTGCTGAAAAAATACTAAAAAATGAAGTCACATGAGACGCCAACCTTTATGTAGTAATTTTTATTTTTCTCCTTCATGTTTTTTCTATGTATTTATAACTTGAACCTTTAGTGCATGGCTACACTTTTTTTTCCAATTTTGATAAATATATCTTTTTAAATAAATATTAAAATGTGTGAGTATTAAAATATAGTTGTTTCTATTGGATGTCAACTTTCATATTATCTATTTATCTAAAACGGAAAAAAAAAAATACCCTCTTGATATAGATTCTTTTATCTAGTGCATCATATTTTTTTTCTATTTTTTTAATTCGTTTTACTAGTTTTCCTTGCCATGGTAATCAACCTAATATTTTGTGCTGATAACCTACTTTAGTAAAAATAAAAATAAAAATAATAATTTAATTATTAATATATATATATATATATATATATATATATATATTTGAAAACTAGATTTACAAATCTACAAAAAAGTATTTTTAGATTTCTAAAAAATGTTATCTACATGAGTAGAAATTGTTAAAACATCGATTTTTTCAAATAAATCTATTTTTTTGATAAATTGGCCTCAAAGTGGTGCTACATATGCATTTAGCCAATAGTTTTAGTTGGAAAAGTTGTGGATATATCTAACTTAGCTAGAATGAATAGTACAAGATCATATGTTTGACCAAAATATATTCTTAGTTAGAAATACTTAAATTCACTTGTGCTGATAAGTTGGCTGAAAGTGTGACACAAATTTGTACTTTTACCATGAGTCTTAGTGTTATGACCTACATAACCCAATCAAATATACAACTTTAGACAATCCTCTAAGTATGACCAATCTGATTGGATTATGAAATTTGAAACACTGTGAACCGACTAAGTGCAAGAAGAGACTTTTGCATCACTTTGGCCAATTTTTCAAAAATAAAAGACACTTCTATAAGAAATGCAATTATGTGTTCACATACCTCTAACTTGAATTGGAATGACATTCATCCTATGGTTTATCACACATTTGACTCATTTGATTAATCATCTATTTTTTCATAAAGATTTAAGACCAAAAATGTATTTCTTTCTATTTTTGATAAACGACTAAATTTATAGAAATATACTTCTTGCAACAAACTTATGCTTTGTGTACTCAAAATTCACAGACCTTAGCTACTACCAAATGTTCATATGTCCTTACAATTACTTCATGAATATAAATACTTCCCTAAATTTTATAACGTACGACATTTAACTCAATTATAGGTTAGATCACATTTCAGATGGTGTCACCTTCCTACCATGAACTTGTGATTCTAGGACTATTACTGAAAAAGTATCAACAACTTGTAAATATTGATAAATAAAAGCTTTTATCCTCTTTCATATTGATTGAACAAAATAATTTTATTATATATTTCTGGATTTTCCATGTTTTCTCTTTGGCTTCATTCAAGAGAATAAATTAATATGACCAATGAAGGTACAACATGTTAACTACTTTTTGCAAGAATAAGTATATATATATACATAATCTATGTCATAATAAAAGTTCTGAGTAAAATTTAATTACTCATTTCTATAATAACCAATCTAAGCATCAAGATTTTCATACATATTTAAAAATATATCCAAAATAGATTATATGTGCTTATATATATTCATATACATACATACATACATAAATACACACACACACACACATAACGATCAAATATTTATGTTTATAAATAAAAATAATAATATTTATATTCATTTCAAACCAATAGGGTAAATGATTAAATAAAATCATATACAGTTGTTTCTCCCTAAACTTGAAATCCATTCTTTTAATTGTGACACAATGTAAAACTTAGCATGATAATAAGACTGACAATATAATAACAATTCATATATACCAATGTATTTTCTCTATTGCCCTATGCAAAAGCATTAAATATTTTAAATGATTTTATTCATAGGTAAGTATACTCAACCAAGTTCACTTTTTTTTTTACACAAGCATATATTTATATGTATAAACTCTATTTTTCTATGAAGTTCACAATTCATGCCATATTATAACTAGGAATTTAATGAGAATAAAATAGATAATAAACATGCCTTGAAAATGTTATCATTCCCTTGCAAGATCAATCACCTTTGCACAACCAACAAACCTCACAACCGGTGACACTGCAAATGTAACAAACTTTTTCTATAAATATTTCTCCTTTTTCCCTGTGTTGCCACAATACTCATGCCTCTCCTTCACTAACACTTGTGCCACCCTTATAACAGTAAAACTATGCCTCTTTTATCCACATGATTGCAATTATATCGATGTATCTTTTCCATAAAGGAAGGCATTTAAAACTTATACCATGAATTGAGAATAAAGCTAACCGTATTGGCATGAAGCCTCCACGTGTAGTAATAATAAAGTAACTTCATTCCACTTCCCATTAACATGCATAAGATAATCTTACTACCCTTTCCAACCACGACATGCCTTTATTAATAATAATGCTATTATATATATATTTATATATATTTAAATAATAATAAAATAAACCTTTATAATTAATAAGTAAACAAAAACAACAATCTTGATTAATGATATCACCTCTCAATCATTGTTGGAGACTGGTCATAGGTCGAGTATGTTTTTGACATATCCTTACAACCAAACCACACAAGTCAAGACACAAGAATACATTTTCGATAACATTGGGAACTTAATAACTTTCTCAAATTTTGATGCAAGACCTATGTGAATGTGTGTTTGACTCAAGATGGAAATTACAATGTCTATACACTTCTCTCTAGTGATGCTCTCCCCCTCCATCCACGAGGGTAAAATTATTCCTACATTCAACTTTTAAATCCATCATAACGGTTAGTTTGTTAATAGCCATGATATCATAATCATTAATCAAAAGTAATAATCATCACAATTCTCTGATCCTTTAATGAAAATATTTATATTGCATTATGATTTTATCTAAACATCAATTGAAGTAAAATCATCTTTCATGCCTAGTTAAACATATATTTAATGTAAAAGTTAAAATTAACTGCAAGCCAAAATTTGGGGCATGACATATCTTTCCCCTTAATGATCATCATCCCCAATGATTGAATGTATCATAATAGGATAATAATTTTTTTTTTCTTAACTATTGAAAGCAAAAAACAAATGAAAAAACTTTTGATAAAACTCATTGTAATCTTCCCAAGTGGCATTGTCCTTGGCATATGATCCCACTGGACCTTGCATTGAGCAATATCTCTATTACAAAAGTGGATATTGTGTACTTCGAGCACCTTGAGAGGCTCGATTGTTACCATTCCTCAATCTTGTACCTATAGTGCATTCTATTCAAGTAATGATTAAACTATTTTTATACTTCTTTAGATAAGAAACATGAAAAACGTCATGCATCTAGACAAGAGTTGGAGGTAGAGTGATTCTGTAAGCAACCGAATTAATCACTTCAAGAAATTTGAAGGGTCCCACAAATTGAGAGGCTAGTTTGGATGACTTTCCAAACTTTATGGAACTTTTGTGAGGTTTGAGCCTCAAAAGAACTTTTCTCCAATTTTGAATTGTCTTGGTGTATGCTTGGTATTAGCATAAATTTTTTGTCTATCATTCACATTCACCAATTTTTCTAATAAGCTTAATCTAATCTTCCATCTCTAATAACATTTCTAGACCAAGGCTAATCCTATCTTCTAGCTTATCCCAACTTATAGGATTTTGACACTTTCTTTCATACAATGCTTCAAATGGAGCTAGATTTTTATCATAGAATGATAAGAATTATTATATGAAAATTCCATAAGCATAAGATATCGCTACCACTTGTATTGTTGATCCATGCAATACATCTATAAAAAATCTTCAAGGACTTGTTCTCTTTCTATCTAACTATTTGTCTCAAGCTGATAAACTCAGCTTATATTAAGTTGAGTTCCAAACTTGTGCTAAAAACAAGGTTTTCCAAAACCTCGATGTCATGCGTGCATATTTATCAATGATAATCTTCTCAAGAAATCCATACAATCTAAAGACTTCTTGGATAAAGTTGCGTGCTATTATCGATGCCGTTAAGTTTCTAGGTATAAAATGAGCTACTTTGGTGAGTTTGTCCACTACTAAGATAACATTATGTCTATTTCAAGACATAGTGAGACCTTACACAAGGTCCATACTAATGACTTTCCATTTCCACTCTGGAATTTCATGAGACTATAGAAGTCTTGCCAAGTGTTGATGTTTAACCTTTACTCTCTAGAATTCTAGACGTCCTACCATAAATCTTGTAGAATCACTCTTCATCCCTTTTTAGAAATAAAGTGATTTCACATCTTCTAGGAGTTTTGTCACTCCCAGGTGTTTGAGTATGGTGCAAAATGAACCTCTTTTCACACAAGGTTTCTTAACTCTATAGAGCTTGGAGCATACATCCTTCCTCTATACCTTAAAAGTCCATTTGGTTCAAAATAAAACCTATCATACCTCAAATCTTGAGGATTGATTGAGAGAGCTTGCTTAAATTTTTCATAATATTCATCTCCCACCAAATTTTGTAAAAATTGGTTCGTGAAATCCAAATGAATGGAGACTGTTGAGGAAATGTGTCTCCTCTAACTCAAAGCATCTGCCACTCAATTTTCTTTGCCTTTGATGTAACTGATCTCAAATTCATAATCGAATATCAATTCCAACTAGATCTCCTTTATTGAGCATTGAGATTTGGTTGAGAGAATATATACTTAAGACCTTGATGGTATAATTTAAGCTCAAAAGGCTTCTCCAACAAGTAGTGTCACCACATTTGAGAGCATGAACAATTGCTACCAATTCTAGGTCATGAGGGGAATAATTATGCTCATATGAATTTATATTTCTTGACTCATAGGCTATGTTCACCCTTATTTGATAATAACACCATTTAATCCTTCTCCAGAGGCATCGTTGATTACAACAAATTGACCTTTCAAATAGAGAACCTTCAATAGTAGAGCCATAGTGAACTTCTCTTTAAGCTGATTGAATGCCTCTTAGCATTTTTTTGACCATTGAAAGTGCTTCCATTTTCTCTAAAGAGAAATAATAGGGTGGGTGATCTTAGAATAGTTTTGACACAAAATTTCTATAATAACCCACTAATCCCTTAAAACTATGCACTTCATGCACAATTTTTGGCATTGGAATCTACTACAATTACTTTTGCTAAGATCTTATGACCTAGATATTATACTTATTTTATAAAGCTTCCCATACAGTTTGTGTTCCCTCAGACATTAGAAAAAAAATAAAGATGTTGGTAGTGCTCTTCCTCATTCTTAGAGTATATGAGAATGTTATCTAAAAACACTAAAACAAATTTATCCAAGCAATCTCTGAAGACACTATTCATCAAGTCATGAATGTTGTTAAGGAATTTGTAAGTTCAAAAGGCAAGACTGTGAATTCATAGTGTTTATACCTTGTTCTAAAAGTTGTTTAATGAATGTCTTTATCTTTTAGTCTTAATTGATGATAACTGGATCACAAATCATTCTTTGAGAACATTGCCACACCACACATTTGATCAAAAATATCATAAACACACGGTAAAGGATATTTATTCTTTATCATTTCCTTGTTAAGTATATGATATTCTAGGCATAGACGTAAGGTACCATCCTTATTTCTGACAAAGATTACGAGTGATCCCTCTAGGGTGAAACATTGGGTCTATATTAAACCTTTCACTAATAGTTCTTGCAATTGATCCTTTAGTTCCATCAACTCCATAGTGGTCATATGGTATGGTGCATTTGATATTGGTTAAGAACTAGGGATCATTTCAATGGAGAAATCAAAATCTCTTTTTGGGGTAACCCAAGGAGTCCATCTCGAAAGACATATTGAAAATATCAAAGGGATAGTTCTCTATAAAGAGTTTTATTTGATCATTAAGATCTTCTTCTGTAATCCCATGGAGCTTCTAAGATTCATAATAAATCATATCATCTAGAATGGTAAGCTCTTTGAGTTCTTTTAGTTTCTCCATTTTGACTGCAAAGAGTTGACACCCAAGTTCTACTTAGCCCTTTAAAGTTGTATGGTAGAGATTTGTCTAACCTTGAATTCTCTTTGAGTGCCTTGAAGGAAGACCTTTTTTCCTAAGCCATCTAGAAATTCTACTATTTTTGCAAAACAATCCACCTTGGCCCTATGCTTCCATAACCAATTTATCCCTAGGACAACATCATAAGAACCTAGAGGTGTTACATACAGGTTTACTTTGATTGAGAAACTTGGGAAATCAACTCTAGCTTCAAAAAAGCATTGCTCTACCTAAGATTTTATTTGGTTAGCATATTCAAATAACCAAGGTTTAACAATAAATCTAGCTCTTCTAGGAAATTTATTTAATAACCTTGGTGCAATAAAACTTTATGTTGTGCTAGTATCAATTAAAATAGAAATGGGAACTCCAAATAAAATACGTGTCATCTCTATGTGAGTAATATGGTACTCTACTTGATGTTTGTCCAAGGTTGCATGAATCCTTTGCTAGAAGGATGCTTGCTGGGTAGGTAAAGGATTACCTTGATGTTGAACTCCTTGGTTCTTGTTCAGGCACTGGTTTGCTAATATGTTAAATGTTTGAGAAAAGTTCGCAAGTGAGATCCTAGGTCCATGTGTTGAACCTGGTAACTCTAATAGGTATTTGTAGCAACATCAACCATCATAATTGGAATTACTTATGAATTAATAAGAAATTAAATAGGCATATTCTAAAAGTCATAAGATTTTTTTTATCTTTCACGTTTCATTTGTTTACATGATCAATATTAAAATAGAAAAACTATAATCATTATAGAGTATAATTGAATTTTATATGCAACATTTCATCAATGCTATTATGATAATATTTTTCTTTCACATTATAAACATGCATTGCATTAAAGCAATTTGTTTAAAATTAAACCAGTATGAGTTATTGAATCTTCCACATTTGGAATCTTGCATTTGTCTCACAAGTCTCAGTGAGTCATCTGCAAAAAGGAGAGCATCACTCAATTTTTTTTCCTCCAACCCCAAATCGATGGTCCCCCGCACACCTTCCATCTAGAAGTGGCCCCATCCTTCATGAAGAGTATAGATAACTTGGAAACCAACAAAGTTCATGTCATCTAAGTCCTAGTGTTGTGCCTTGCATAATCCGATCAACCATACAACTTTAGATAATCCCTTAACTAAGTATGACCAATTTGACTGCATTATGAAATCTAAAACACTATAAACTGACTAAATGGAAGCAAAGACTTTTGCATCACTTTGGCCAAAGTTTTTAAAATAAAAGATACAACCATATAACTATAGTCATGTGGATAAAAGAGGCAGAGTTTTACTATTATAAGGTGGCGTACGTATTAGTGGAGGATAGACGTGAGTATTATGGCAATGTAGGGGAAAAAGGAGAAAAGTTTATGGGAAGATTTTGGTGGTTGCAAGGTTTCTTGGTTGTGCATAGGTGATTGATCTTACAAAGGAATGATAGCATTTTTCATGAATTTTTATTATCTAATTTCTCTTTTTATTTCTTGGTTATAGAATGTTATGCATAGAAAAAGTAAGCTTATACATATAAATATATGCTTGTGCAAGAGAAAATGAACTTGGTTGAGTATACTTACCTATGAATAAAATAATTTAAAATCTTTATTTCTTCTGCGTAGGACAAAAAAGAAAATAAGTTTGCATATATGTATAATTATATTGACAGTCTTATTATCGTGCCAAGTTTTGCATTGTGTCACTTGATTAAGGGAATGAATGTCATGTTCAGGGAGAAACAACTATATATTCAATTTTATTGAATCATTTGCCCTGCTCATTTGAAGCAAATAAATATTCTTATTTATTCATAAACATAATATTTTTACATATATATAGATATAAGTGTGTATAGTCTATTTTGGATACATTTGTAAATATTTATATAAAGCTTGATGCTTAGACTGGTTATTATGGCAGTGAGTAATTAGATTTTACTCAAAGCTTTTATTATGACATAGATTTTGTAAATATATGCGTATTCTTGTAAAAAGAATTAGATAGCATGTTGTACCTTCATTGGCCATATTAATTCTCTTGAATGAAGCCATAAAGAAAACTTAGAAAAACCAAAAGTATATAATGAAATTATTTTGTTAAATCAACATGAAAGAGAATAAACTCTTATTTATCTATATTTACAAGTTGTCAAGACCCTTTAGTGATAGCCACATAATCATGAGTCAGTGGTAGAAGGTGACACTAGCTAAAATGTGATCTAACTTGTAAAAGAGTTAAATGTTATGTGTTGTGAAATTCAGGGGAGTATTTATATTCATGAAGTAATTGATATTAAAGATATATGGTGTGAGATCTGCTAACTAGCATAACTAGGAATCTAATGACTGAAGGAAAGAAAAACCAAAAATATGAGGAGGAATAAATTGTATTCCTCTCAAGAATGCAAAGCTATATTTAGCTTGAGAATTGAGAATTATAAAGGAAATGCCTTGAATATATAGGCCAAGGAGAGAGATAGATTCAACCATATTATAACAAGTGTTGGCATCCTATGAGGTGTGACAACTCATGTCATTAAAGCTCAACCAACTTCAACCACCTTATCCCTATGTAAAGTTAAGCTAGTGTGAAGAGGACTTTAGTGGAGAACTAGCTAAGAATGAACTAGTTAGATAAAGTACCCCTTTCACACTAGCACCCCCTTTAAGTGCAACTTAGGGAGAAGTATACAATGCAAAGATGCATATATGGGTCCCGATGACTAGGCCTGATGAGGTACACATGTACATAATAACCTCTCAATGATAAAGAAGGAGAAAACCTAGTGGGAAAAACCTCCTGCCCATGAGAGGATGAATGAAGAAGGTCTAAGTGACCCCCCCAGAAGAGATGTGCCTCACCCCCAAGAGAGATCGAAGATGAACATACTTGCTCTTAGTGAAGGGTTTGGTGAATATATCTGCAACTTGATCTGTTGTAGGACAGTATTGCAAATCAATGACTTGTTCTTGAATTAGCTCTCGAAGAAAATGCATATGGATCTCGATGTGTTTGGTTCGTAGATGATGGATCGGGTTCTTTGAGATTTGGATGGTGCTCTAGTTGTCACAATAGATAATTGATGGCTTCTGAAAGGTGATGCCAAGTTTAGTGAGGATATTCTGAAGCCAAATAGCCTCAGTGGCAACATTAACAACCCCCCGATACTCAGCCTCAGTTGAAGAAAGAGCAATGGCATGTTGCTTCTTGCTCTGCCAATAAATGGGGCCAGAACCATAGTGAAAACTGTAGCCAAATGTAGACTTGTGATCATCAATATCATCGGCCCAATCGAAATATGTGTATCCAAGTAAGTCTGAATTTGTGCCTGCTGCTTAGTGAATCCCATACTGATGAGTGCCCTGGATGTAGTGCAAGATGCGTTTGGCAGCTTTCCAATGAAGCTCATGTGGTTCCGTCATGAAGTGTGAAACAATGCCAATTGCAAAGGAAATGTCGAGGCGAGTATGTGTCAAGTATATGAGGCTACCAATAAGTTGACGACACAAAGTAGCGTCAACTAGTGGTGTGGAACATTTGGCCCCAAGTTTAACTCCAGACAGAAAGGGAGTCAGTGCAGGCTTACAATCAACCATATGAAAATGTGACAAAAGATCAAGAGCATACTTGGGTTGTGCAAGTGAGATCCCATAAGAGGTTTGCGTGATCTCGATCCTGAGAAAGTAGTGCAAGAGACCCAAGTCAGTCATGGAAAATCTGTCATGCAAAGCAGTCTTGACAGTCGAGATGATGGATGAAGTGCTCCCAGTGATAATCAAGTCATCAACATAGAGAGCCAAGAAGAGAAGAGAATCTTCTTGCCACAAGATGTAGAAATTCAGATCTGAGTGGCATCTGGAGAACCCAATGGAGAGAAGAAAGGAGTCCATTTTGGCATACCAAGCTCGTGGAGCTTGTTTGAGGCCGTAGAGAGACTTCTTTAGTTTGCAAACCAATGAAGAATCTTGAATAAATCCTTGTGGTTGCTCCATGTAAAGTTCTTCATGTAGATCTCCATGAAGAAATGCACTCTTCACATCCATTTGATGTAAAACCCAACCATGAGCTGCAGAAATAGCAAGTAGCCAGCAAATGGAGTTCATTTTGGCAACACGGGCAAAGGTCTCAGTGTAGTCAATACCTAGTACTTGAGAGAAACCTTTGGCCACAAGTTGTGCTTTATACTTGTCAACTGAGCCATCCGCTGCAAATTTGGTTCGATAGATCCACTTACACCGAACCAGTTTTCTTCCCTTAGGAAGTGGAACAAGATCCCATGTTTGCATATTTTTTAATGTTTTTTTTATATTAAAAAACATAATATTTTGAAAAGTCCGTCGACGGATTTTTAAAAATCCTAACCATTTTTTTGACTTTTAAAAAAGTTTTTTAATATTTTTAAAAATATTCATTATTATCACTTTTTAAAAATAGTGTTTCATTTATTGTTGCTGCCATTTTTTTTTTTTAAATGTTTAATTGCATCGACGGTTTAACATATTTAAATATTACTAGCTATTGCACCTTAGTGTGCAATGGGTACGCTGAAAAAGTGTGGAAGGTCAATTAGGATAAATTTTGATCTATTTTTTTTCATAATTGTAATTACATTTTTATATAATTTTTTTAATTTTAAAATATTTAATTTTTATATATAATAATTTTGTTAAAATAATAAATATATAATAATTAGATAATATATTCATATTATTTATAATTTGTTTTTAGTTCTGCGAATTGCATAAAATTAAAATCTAAATGTGCTCATTATAAGAATCTTGGCTATTATTTTCATTTTAATAAACACACTCAAAAACCCTCACCAATGACGTTGGCCGTAATTTTCATTTTTATAAACATACTCTCAAACTCGTGGATAATGCGGCCATAATTTTCATTTGCACCGTTGATCTCATTTAAAACGTCTCCGTCAAAATGCCCACGAGAGGAGTTTGGAGCCTCTGTCTACCCACTGACCGCAACCACCAGGCACGTGTAAGCTGAGGATGGTTTATAGGTAGCAGCTACCTGCCAAGATTGTCACCTCAATCCCTGTCGCTGCCAGTGCAACTAACACCATTCTATACACGCGATCTGAAACTAGGGCTCTGTTCGGTGCGAAAACCAAAAGCGGCGAGAAATGAGTAAATGCGAGGCAATGAGGAAAGGTGCGGAACATTAATTCGTCTGCAGGCGTGATAGAAGGAATGTCCGACTATTTTAAACAACAATCAATGACTGCAATTGAACGGTCTGTCAACCATGCCTTCTCTATGCTTTTAGACCGTTGAAGGAGAAAATGAGCTTCAAAAGTTCATATAGGACACGCCTTCGGCGTAAAAACTGATTTTTTTTTCAACTACCTTTTTAAATGTTTCTACACATTTAATAATTTCTTAATATTTTTTAATTAAAAAATATAAAAATATCAAAGCCACCAAATTTGGAGAACCATTTAGCGGCAGCTATGTTGGAGGCCCGCTAAATTTATCTGGCGGACATCTATATTTGGCAAAGTTTTTGGCGGACATCTATCTATGGTGGACCGCTAACTTTGGCGGCAGTTCTGCTAAATTTGGCGGAAGTTTTTCACAACCCCTCTCCGTTGTTCATTTCATTTTTGAAGGTCAACTTTGAAAGTTGATAACTTGGGTTCCTGAGCTCCGTTTTCAATGCAATTTTTTTTGATTTGGGCTAATTTTTCGTGCTCTACACATTGGTGAAGGTGGTTTCAAATTTTGGTTCATGATTTTTTCAGAAATTTCTGATTCTCAGGGAGGACTCCTCACCGTTCTCGTTTTGCAAACTTCAAATTTGCATAACTTTTGCATACGACCTTGGATCGAGTTGATTCTTTTTTTGAAAGTGTATGATTTTTCATGTCCTTCGTATTGGTGCTGTTTATTTCATATGAAATTGTACTAAATGCATACTTTAAGAACATGCTCATTTCTTGAGGATTTGTAAAAGCATTGTACCAAATGTATACTTTCAGCATTGAATTTCAATGCTTTTACAAATCCTCAAGAAATGAGCATGTGCTAAAAGTATACATTTGGTACAATTTCATATGAAATAAACAATATCAATACGAAGGACATGAAAAATCATGCACTTTCAAAAAAATAATCAACTTGATCCAAGGTCGTATGCAAAAGTTATGCAACTTTGAAGTTTGCAAAACAAGAACGGTGAGGAGTCCTCCTTGAGAATCAGAAATTTCTAAAAAATCCGTGAACCAAAATCTGAAACCACCTTCACCAATGCGTAGAGCACAAAGAATTAGTCCAAATAAAAAAACATTGCACTGAAAACGGAGCTCAGGAACCCAAGTTATCAACTTTCAAAGTTGACCTTCAAAAATGAAATGAGCAACAGAGAGGGGCTGTGAAAAACTTCCGCCAAATTTAGCGAAACCGCCGCCAAAGTTAGTGGTCCGTCATAGATAGATGTCCACTAATCTTTTTGCGAAATATAGTAGTCCGCCAGATAAATTTAGTGGGCCTCCAACGTAGCTGCCGCTAAATGGTTCTCCAAATTTGGTGGCTTTGATATTTTGATATTTTTTAATTAAAAAATATTAAAAAATTATTAAATGTGCCGGCACATTTAAAAAGGTGTTTGAAAAAAAAAAGAATTTTAATATTTAAATATGAAAAACTGTCGGTGCAATTAAACATTTAAAAAAATTAAATGGCAGCAACAATAAATGAAACACACTTTTTACAAAGTGATAATAATGAATATTGTAAAAAATATTTTTATTTGTTTTAAAAAGTCAAAAGAATAGTTGGGATTTTAAAAAATCCGTCGGCGGACTTTTCAGAATATTATGTTTTTTAATATAAAAATAAAATAAAAAATTTGCCACAGTGGATTCAATTTTTTTTTGATTTTTTAATATTTAAATTTTTTATAAAAACAAACTTTACAATTTTGTTTTTTTTGTAAGCCTGAAGGCCGAGGGAGTGCTGCGCGCTGCCTGGTAAACTTTTTGTTTTTCAATATGCATTTTTTTTTTTAAAACGTTTTTAATTTTTAAAATTTTTAGTAAACTTTTTGTTTTTCAAACAAATTTGGTTGAAATTTTTTAGTTTTTGACTTTTTTTTAGCAAATAAAAATAATAGATTTAGATAGATATATCATAAAGACATATCTAAATATTTTTTTTTGCAATTTTTAAATAACAAAAAATAGATATTTTTATTTGCAAAAAAAATTTAATAAACAAAATATAATTTTTTACAATTTTTTGTAAAAGTCAAAAATAAATTTTTTTCAATATATATATATTTTTGGCAGTTTTTTAAGAAAGTCAAAATTAAAAAAAAACAAAACAAAATATAAATGTTTTTAAAACAATAAATATATTTATTTTTTAAAAAATATTATTTTCTAAATTCGTGGAAGTCAAATGGCTCCCTGGACAAAATATTTTGCCTCACCTAACAACTTTGTCCAAAATTGACGTTTTGACAGTTAATTTTATGGTTTTCGGGCCTTCTGAGTAGGATGGAAGGGTCAGATTTGACCCAAAATGCTTTGAAATGATGGCTCCTTGCTGGATTTGGTAACGAACCTCCTACTTCAAATTGTTGCAGATCTGGCCTCCAGTGTCTATTTCAGACAAAATAAAGGGCAGATTTGAATGTCTCAGCTGCTCTAGACACAATAGTGAGCTCAGAATCTCTCTAGGAAGCTTCAAAACACTTGTAACTGACAAGTCAATGCATGAACCCCTTAGAAACTGATGTTTTCTTCACACTTTTATGATTCTCTAGATCATACAAGGATGCAAGAGAAGAGCATACTCAGTGTTATGAAAAAAAAACTCTACACTCTCATATTTTCTAAAGGATTGCTAACCCACAACTCAAAAATTGCTTTGATACCATGTGAGATTTGCTAACTAGCATAACCAGGAATCTAATGACTGAAGGAAAGCAAAACCAAAAATATGAGGAATAAATTGTATTCCTCTCAAGAATGCAAAGCTATATTTAGCTTGAGAATTGAGAATTACAAAGAAAATGCCTTGAATATATAAGCCAAGGGGAGAGATAGATGCAACCATATTATGACAAGTGTTGGCATCCTATGAGGTGTGACAACTCATGTCATTAAAGCTCAACCACCTTCAACCACCTTATCCCTATGTAAAGTTAAGCTAGTGTGAAGAGGACTTTAGTGGAGAACTAGCTAAGAATGAACTAGTTAGATAAAGTACCCCTTTCACACTAACAAATGGACATGTGGAAGTAATCAAGATTCATGAATTGCGAGTACACAAAGTGAAAGTTTGTTGTCATAAGAATAATTCAATACATTTAGTCGTTTACTGATAATAAAAATAAATACATGTTTGGTCTTATTTTTTTATGAAAAATTAGAGGATCAATCAACTGAGTCAACTGTGTGATAAACCGTCTAGGATGAATGTCATTTCCAAGTCGAGTTAGAGGTGTGTGAACACATGAATACATTCCATATGGAAGTATCTTTTGTTTTAAAAACTTTGGGAAAGTGATGCAAAAGTCTCTGCTTGCATTTAGTTGGTTCATAGTGTTCCAGATTTCATAATCCAGTTAGATTGGTCATACTTAGTTAGAGGATTGTCTAAATTTGTATAGTCGATTGGGTTATGTAGTGTACACCACTAGGACTCAAATGACATGAAATTTGTTGGTTTCCTTTATCTATACTCTTCGTGAAGGGTAGAGCCACTTCTAGATGGAAGGTGTGCGAGGGACCACTTATTTGTAGTTGGAGGAAAAGTACTCAGGTGATGCTCTCCCTCTTGCAAATAACTTGCCAAGACTTGTGAGATAGATGCAAGATCCTAGATGTGGAAGATTCAATAACTCATACTAGTGTAATTGTAAACATGTTGCTTTAATGCAATGTATGTATGTGCTATGAAAGAAAAAGATTATCATAATTTCATTGTTGTAATGTTGCATATCAAATTCAATTATACTATGTAATGATTGTAGTTTCTATTTTAATATTGGTCATGTAAAACAAATGAAATATAAAAGATAAAATTAAAAAAAAACTTAAGATTTTTAGCATGTGGTTATTTACTTTCTTGTTAATTCATATGTAATTCTATTTATGATGGTTGATGTCATTACATAGATATATTTCAAGTTTTAAATTAATTGTGTGGACAAAATTGGATTCAAGTGCATTGAGCATATTTTTTCTAATATTAAAAATCTTTGTGTCATTTAGTGGTGTATCCTACATTTTTTATTAAACTATTTAGGTGGATATGGCTAAAGGTATAGGTATATAATTTATCTCTTCTAAGGTAGCTTGCTAAAGAACCATTGTATAAAGGGTTCATATATTTGTAAATTTGATGACATCATCCTAATATCCACAATATATTTATGTACAAGGATATATCTATTTTAGATGTTTATGGCATATTTTAAATATATTTATTGACTAGACATTTTGTTGTAAGGGAATCAACACTAGTTGAGACCTCATTTTTAAGATCCTACCTAAATGTAGCTCCTATAATCTTTGCCCACCTGATTTTCCCTTATTCAATGCTTGTAGTTGTGGATTCAAACCAATGACCATTATCTATTTGTTTCAATGACTTAACTACCCAATCTACACTCTATGAGTGACTAGATTATAATGTCTTTCAATGGATTTTATAAATGACATGGTCACCTTTTTACATAACATATATGTTTATATTATATATAAGATTTTACAATTGTATATATGGGTATGATATAAAATTAATGTATGCATCAAGTTTAGAAATAATTATAGTGTTATATAAAGATATATTACTAATATAAAATTAAATAAATTAAAATTATTGTGGTTGATTGTTTCTATAGCTATTGTTGTGTTGTGAATAATTATAGATATTGATCTAGATTATATTCAAAGTCACTTCTTTTTAACATATTCACCAAAATCACTATGGTCTTGTTGGTTTTTTGCTCCTTTGACCCTGGAGGGTTGGAGCCTGGTGAATTTATGGACTATGTTACCTGAAAAAATGGTTCTTTTGGCTCTTAGTGGAGTTGTTCTTGATGTTATTTTGGGAAAGCTAAATATGCTCTATAAAGAAGAATTTGTTGTTCTTATGGTTGGATCGATTACTCATTCAGTGACTTATTTGTTGATGGTTTTCAAATGTGTTGATGACTCTCTAGTTTCGTGTTTTCCTTTTCCCTTTCCCTTTTTCAGTTTTTCTTCTCCGACCCTTGTGGTTTGGGGTTCAAGGTTTCTAGGGGTTGCTCTATCTAGGGCAGTGGCTTTACTGACCCTCCTACTAGGGATGTGTTTGTTGCTCTTAAGGATAACTTGAATTTGTTTCCTGTTCTCTTAGCCTTGCTTGCTAAGTTTACTCTTTCCACTAGAGTATATGCTTTCTTCCTATCTCTGCAGCTTGGGCTTCCTATTAAAGTGGAGGCCACTCCTTTTGAGGTGGAGACCTCTTCTATAGAGGTGGAGAGGGGTTTTGTAGGTGGTGGCTCATACTTTCTTAGTTGGTTATCTCCATTGCAACTCCTATTGAGGTGGTGGCCACGCCTTTTGAGGTGGAGTTTGGGTCTGATGGTGATTTCTTGCTACCGTGGTCAGGGTTTTCTTGGCAACTTCTCCTATAGAGGTGGAGGGGCTAGTGGATTGAATGGGTTTCCCTGCCCCATCAATATTTCATGTGTTTATAGTAGTTATTGGTTTTGCAAGTGTTTGGATTTGGAAGAGGGGGGCTCTTTGTACCTCCTATACTACTATTATTTTTAGCTCTTAGAGTGATTGGTATGCCACAATGTTCGGAATTGAATTTGGTTCTCTTAGAGTTAAGATGGAATTTCAGGTTGTTTTGTCCACCCTTGGGGAGGTTATGGTGTTTGGGTGTTGTGTTGCTGCGTTGTGGATGGCTGTTTGGCCTATTTTGTTAGCTAAGAGGTTTAATCATGTGGTGGAAGAATATGAAGGTTTCTAATAGAATCATGCGTCGTGCCATGTTGGGTGCGGCCTCAAGACTTATCTTTCTGCTTTGGTTATATGAATGCTCTGAATTTGTTGGTGCTTAGTTTTATTATCTCAGGCTGCTATTTCATGATAGCTATGTTATGGTTTCATACCTGTTGGACTTTGGTTAACCTCATAAATGGTCTACACACTATTTTGGGGTTTAACTTGGGGATTTTGTTTTTGATTATGCTGATGATGGTTCTGTGGTTGCATTTTTGGTTACTTGGCCTACGTGCCATTTTGATGCTATTTTCTAGTGGGGGTTGGTGCTATTCTTCCCAGTCTATTTTTATGTTTGTTGTTCTGGCTTTGTAACCACCAGATCAAGGCCCTTTCCTTGCTTATCTAATAAAAAAATATTCACCAAAATTTCTTAAATTGGTAAACTCATGGTATTATTATAAATTAGTAAAAGCATCTAAAGGCGCTATTAGATGGCCATATATACACATTTAAATATTCCTATTGTCCAAGCACTAGATAAATTAATTTTGGAAAAAAATATAAATATGGAGTGTGTGGCTAATACAGCTATTTATATATGTGCCTATCAACCATCAAATAGCCCCTTTAGTTGCTTTTGCTAGTTATATATTGTATAAATATAATGTACAAATAAGTAGAGATTATCCAAAATATGATATTTATATGCAACTTGATACTAATAATAAATAAATAAATTTGTTTACTTTCTTTATGGAGAGATCAATGCACAAAAAATAGGAAAAGAATAGGACAAAAGATAACTAACAATAATATTAGTTATTTGAAACAACTCACCAATTTCTACTTCTATTTCATGCTTGTACTTGGGGGAAATGTTTTGTAAGGGAATTTATCATGATTAAAGAGCCAATTAAGTTAAGATTGAAAAAAATACACATTCTAAGCATTAAAGAAGTGATGAGACTTAGTACAAAGTCATAAGCATACCTTAATCATTTCTTATGTTTTACTTCTACATATGCATATTTTCCACCCCTATCTAATGACTAGGAGTAAGACCAAGGTTGAATAAATGATATGAATATTTATTTCTAACCACAAAGTGTATAATTTTTATGGGTACGGGACCTACTTTTAGATAATGGATCTCTTTGATCCAATGATCTAGAGCCAAATGAATAAGAATAAAGAGTCCTCTCATTGCCTACTATCATATAGAAAATTGATCTTAAAAAACTAAATGAAAATTGAAAGAATCGTACATATTTTATTCATTCATTAAAACTAGAAGCAAAATTAAGTTTAAGTCTATTGCCAAGATATTGGTATGATAGGAAAATATTAGAAAAAATATTGGCTCTGTTTCAACATAGCCTTATATATCCTTTCACCACTAGGTTTTTTCTAAGGTAATGTTTCCTCTTTGTAGTATTTTTTAAAATAAGGCTGAAATCATTGATACAAAAGGTGTTTCTATAACTTTTATTGAGCTAATTCCCAACTTATATAAAGAAATGGTGAAGGAATCCTTGTCTATTTTGGAGGTTCTCTTCATGACTTCATAAGGCCTATGTGTTATTATGGGACATTCTTTGGTCATGCCACTATTGTGTAGAATCTTGTTGGTCATCTCAACTATTAATATTGATTATCACATGAGGATTCTTTTAGTTATATGTTTGAATTATGGTGAAGAAGAGACACTAATTGAAATAGTGGACATGGGTAGTTTCAAGAAAATGCTAGTAGTGTTATAACTAAAGTGAAAGATTCCAATTCTCATTAATGAAACAATGGACACCTCAACCAAAAAAACCATTATTTTGATTGAAGGATTAATAATTTATTTTAATTTTCTAACCTAACACTTGTCTTCAATAATGCACTATAAAAGCCTTGAAAATATTCACACATGACTAGGTAGGATGGAAATTTTTAGGTTTTCCTTGGATGTATTTTTTTTGGTAAGTAATATACAATTGCTTCCAATTTTAGATTTCTTTCCATCATTATTTTTTAGAATGTTGATTTTAGTATTTTTAACTACTACTTCATAGCACTTGAATTGGTGCTATGTGTGTCTTATTGAAACTTGGAGAGAATCATTTTGAATTATTTTCTTATAGGAGTGGATATGATAATAAATTTTCAATCCTATGTGGTGTCACAATCTCTCTCAGAATGAATCTTTAGATGCCTATGGGAGAGTTAGAGAGATAATTATTTAATTATTATTATTCTCCAGGACTTGGAATATTGTTGTAATATAATTAATAAGGGAGTTTAAAGTTGGAAAGATTTATAGTCATCATAATCATTAGAGTTATTGCACATTTATATATTTAATTTAACACTTGGGAGTTACATGGAGAAGAGTGGAGCGCCTTCATCTTTATGGTGAGATCCTTATTAGCTATCATGTTCATAGAGGAGTGTTAGACTTGGGGATGTATTCCTACCAAAGTAATGAGGTCAAAGATACCTTTGTGAGTGGACACATATCTTGTAGGCTATCATTATTATATATGGAACATGATTTTTTTCTTGTTAACTATAGTTTTGGTAGTCACTTATTTTGGGATAATATTCATGGTTTCTTGTTATGATCCCAATATGATACGTTCTCAATTATATATTATATATCTCTAAGTATATAGTATATATCCTTTATAATAATAAGGATAAACACTTATGGCATGCTTAACCCTAACATAAATATTAGTTAACATACTAATAACTCTTAATTAGGATGAAGGGGTATGTCCCTACATAGTTTAACCTATAAAAAAGGAAGAGAATCCTCTCCAATATCATAAAATATTGAATTCATAGAATATTATTTGATTATTGGAGGTAACCCCTCAAAGT
Source organism: Sequoiadendron giganteum (assembly GCA_007115665.2). NCBI lineage: Eukaryota > Viridiplantae > Streptophyta > Pinopsida > Cupressales > Cupressaceae > Sequoiadendron > Sequoiadendron giganteum. Next base: position 156,132,768 of record CM021101.1, read on the forward strand.
GGTATATTATATTTCTAATTTTTACTCTTATTTTCAAGAAATATCATAACAAGTGGTATTAGAGCTATGATTTGGGTCAAAATTTGTGTTTCCACCACAACTTCCAAACCATTGTAAATTTTGATCTATTTATTTTAGGTTTTGAGTTATGTATTAGATAATCTTTCAAAAAAAATCAAGCTCTTAAGGTGCAATTTCTAATAGTTATTAATATTTTATGTTTTTTTATTAATTTACTCTATAGGCCGACTTTTTTTAGTTATTTTAAAAATATTTACATTTTTGGAAAGCTTATGAAAAATTAGGTAGGGTTAATTCTTTGTAATTTACTATTGAAAATAAAAGAAAGCTTTTAATTTAGTGGTCAAAGTTTAGTCAAAATTTTCATTAATTTTCTCTCTAGGTTGTAATTTTTTGGTTTTCTTTTTTAATTTTATATTTTTGGAAAGCTTATCAAAATTAGTTAGGGTTATTTCTTTGAAATTTATTTTTAGACATAATATATATTCCTTAATTTAGTGGTCTAAGTTTGGTCCAAACTAAAACATAAAATTTTCTCTCACACCAAATACTTTCCTACCACAGTAAATCTTAAACTGAAAACATAATTAAAGCCATGCCATATTTAGAATTAGAGGAAGATTCTACACATACAAAATCTAAGGACCCATTTTATTTTTCATCACCTAAAATTGAGGAAAGAATTTCGCAAGGACAGAAAACAACAATATATTTCATTAAAGATAAATTGTTTGACCGATTTGTAAACTACTTAAATGAGGGTTTAGATGGGTTTACGAAGGAATTATTATCAAAATTTAAGTACCGACACTATATACATGCATTCAATAGTATTTAATTATTAGCTAGGGCTTTGTAAACAAGTTTGAAAGTGTTGGCACTATATGTGCATTCATGGATTCTAACATGACCTATATCAATGAGTATAGGTGATTTATGTGTACAAAAAACAATAAAAACTAAAAAAGAAAATGAAACGTTAACTGTCAAAATAGGGTAAATAACATAAACTATTACTTGTGTTGCAGGGACTTATTACTTAAGACTGTGACTACTAACTTCTAAGACTGAGCTGTAACTAATCACTCTAGGAGTATGAAACAAAGCTATAAAATCTAATTCAATTACAAAATCACATTTATAAATCCACATGTATGTAAATGTAAACTATCTCAATTAATAATGAATAAACTAATTTAATAACAGAAAGACAAAGTGGATAACAATACCTCAAGTGGCCCTTGCTTGAGTAGTTGCTTCCATAATAGATATCAACACTTACTACTTGATCAAAAAATCATGATACTGAATTAACTCCCTTATTACATGATAACTCTAAACTTTGACAAGAATCTAATAAAGATCTCTCATTCAAAAATACATATTCATTATTCGACTAGTAAAAGGAAACTAACAATGATAAAAAATAAATTGGATAACTAGCAACTATATTTGCTTCTCATAGCAGATTCCACTATATAGGGTCCACGAGGTGTCTCATTCATCCTAAGACTGAAAATAGAACCATAATGTTATTTTCCACTCTCCCTCAAGAATAGAGAGAGGACTTAGTCTTGTAACAGAAAACCATAATTGAAAAGTAGAAGACAAACTAACGTAGAACCTTTTCCTAACAGTTAACCATAATGATAGAGATGTGTTTCATAGAAATTTTCACGTCATAGGTTACTCCTACTCAGAACAAACTCCTTTCAATCGTCTTATTCGGTGTGCTTGTAGTGACTCACGATTGACCATTCAATGGTTTCCTCTATTCTTCTTTGGAACTATCACATTTTGATCATTCTAGCTACTCCTCTACAACTGCTATGGGTTATGGGTTAGAGATCCTAGTTGTTGTGGGTTACAGTTCTTCTAGCTACAATAGGTTAGTTTCATTCTAAAGCACACATATCATTAATAACCATAAATTAAGCGTAGAATCATATTGAATTTCATGAACATTCATACATTAACTCATACAAATTTCACCATATCATATTTGCATTACCACACACTAAAGTCTAGTTCTAAGTGAATAAAAGGTATAAAAGATGTAAAATTCTTAGGATTGTTTGTGAACTTTGGCATATTGAAATGATAAAATACATAAACTTAATAAAGAAAACTAGCCATAAACTGAACCCATCATAAATCATGTATAAAGATTAAATGGAGTGTCTCAAAGGATAAAAGCATCAAATTTGGACCATTCCTTCATATGGGTGCCCAAGGCAAGAAGTACAATTGGAGAGAAAATGATGAAAATTTAATTTTATATTATTTTATCTCTTTCAAATAGATGAAGATAGAATTGATTTAAAGCTAATATTTTATTATTATTTGAAGCTTTAGAAGCTACTTTTTTTAAGCTCTACATATGTGTATCTATACACAATATGAGTTGGATAGTTGAAGGTAGATTTATGTTGTGGATATTGTTACTCAAAGTCAAGTTAATGTGTGAAGTGGTTGTATGCTATATAATTTGTTCAATTATTATGCAATAGTTATCAATTTTTTATTTTTTATTCCTCTAATTTAATCAAAAGTAGATTGTTTTAAGCTAAGATTTGTATTGACAAGTAGTCTAGATTTAAATTGCACCTTCAAATGTAATAATTTTTTTTACTTCATAGAATCATGTGATGTTTATTTATAAATTATTTCTTATGTTAGTGCTAATCACCGATCTCTATTTTAGCCAAAAAATAATGTTTAAGTGTGTTACTCAGTTTAAAATTTATTTATAACAAAAGAGTAATCTTTATTTTAAATGGTATAAAGTTGTATGTGTTTGTTCCTAAGTTGTTAAACCAACTTAATACAAAATATTGTTTTTGTGTTGCTTGTTAATATTTTGATGTTATATCCAAGGAAAACACATAGACAAAGTAGTAATTTACATTTAATATAAGACCTCAAGGGGTAATTTTTATAATGTAAACATTTGTGAAATTCATTAGTTTTTGGTTTAAAGTTAGGTGTTAGGGAACATCTCCTCTTTTTTTTATTGTCATGAAAGTGATAAATAATTTTTTTAACATATATCTATTCACATATTACTTATCTCATTTCCTCTAATTGATTCCATCACTTTATTTGTAACTCCAATTTAATTGGGACATATTATATCATTATATTTTCTTGTTTATGGTTTAATTACTATCTTGGAGTCATACACCACATGAATACATGATCATTTTGGCTCACCAAACATCTTAGATTGAACATGCATGGTTATAGTAGCTTTTTGGAAGTCCTACACAATCTTCTCATATTTGTAATTTGGTTACAATGATCCATTCAAGGAATTTACGCCTTATTTGCTAGTTACATTTGTATTATATTTAGGGATCACACATCTCTTTTGTATTTACATTTTAATTGAAAATTGATAATGCTAGAAGTAGTTGTCCATGCTCATTTTAGTCTTCATACTGTATGCTACAAACAATTTTTTTTGTATTGTACAATGAAAGATGAAATTATAATCACATGGAGTGTGAATGGGACATTATCCATAGCCATATATTTTATAAATGTGTTTTTCATTTACTTTTCATGTTGGCTTGTTTAATTTGACATGTGTGAGTCAGGGTAGAACTCATGTAGTTGTCCAAGTAATAATGGAGACAAAATGTTGGCATGAAAAGTGCATCCCTAAGACTTCTTTCCCAACTCATTTTGGATGCTTTGATCCTTTGTCTCTAATACAGTCATATAGTGTCCAAATGGTGTATTTGAACTTGAGTCCCTTCCTAGGTGGTTCAAACCAACCCTTAATCCTATTATTTTTAGTAATGGATTGAGATCATTAGAGCAACTCTAAACCGAGTTTAGAACCACTTGAGCAACATTGATCCCCATTTTCCAAAATTAAATTTAATCATAGGCCAAAGCCAACTTAATTCTAAGAAGTCATCACTTTAGACCCAAACAATAAATATTCAAATTTGAATGCTAGGGTGTTGTACAAAATTCCACAAATTCCTATGTCATTTAGGTATCATGATCCATTAGGACGTAACATTATCATTCACATATCATTCAATCAAAGAAAACATTGCATCTACATATGCATACATACAAATAGATACATAGACATTTACATTATGTTTGACATATCTTCAAACTTGTTCAAATATTGTTGAATCAATACACATGACACTAATTTTCATTCTTGATAGTAGTTCCTATTAGTACATCTAAACACCACTCAATTATGTACACACATACACACAAGCTTCTGAAAATAAATGCACAATTCAAAACTAAAAATTGCAATTTTACACATCAAAACTGCTTATATAATTATGAATCTTAATAAAAAATATGTCAATTTCTAGTTTATTGAAATTCCATTATTCTACATATGATATCAAATTCTAAATTGGATTATAGAATACATAGTTCAACGAAACATTCGTTAATATATATATATATATATATATATATATATATAAAAGCACCTCGTTGGCTGAACACATATTTCAACGGAACATTAATTATTGTATACATAACTAAGCACCTCGTTATCTCCTCGTCAATTTTAATGCATGTTTGAATATTGAAGCATTAATTTAGACAAATATACGTCTAGACTAAATGCATGCTTGTTTCTCATCAAACTCTTGCAGCCCAAAGCCCAAGTGCCACAGCCAAAGCAACGTCTCCTTAAGATGTTAGACTAGATATGGCAATATCAAAGACTCCATGAAATGGGGAAGAACCAAGTGCAACCACAGAATTATTTGCACAGAACTGGGAAAAAAAAATTAATGCATGAAAATGCTACTTAATATTGTGCTCCTTACAAACCTTCAGATTCCTTGGTTTTTAGGGTGTTGTAATGATGTCCCCGGCTGCAATTAGCATGTGTAAACAAAATATTTCATTGATCTAATATCCTTAAACGGGCGTTTAGAAGGTAGGTTGTTAGCATTAAGTACAAAGTAAGTAAATACAGTTGAATCCAAACAATTTCTCTTTGGATTTTAAGATATTGTTTTTAATTGTAATAATAGGTATGATTTTAGTATGAGGTATTTTTGGATTTCATTGTGTAATTTTTTCATTAATATTTTTCATCAAATGATCTATATCAGTAAATAGACTGTAAGAGAAGAGAAATGGTCATGGACTTTGATACAAAATGTTGTTGAGAAAAATCATTCAAATCCAATAGACATTTGTCAACTACACAATAATACAATTTGATGGGGTTGAAATTACCAGATTCTTAATTACAAAGGATCTGATCATATGATATGTGATAATGTTGAATTCTGTTCCATTCTAATCATGAGAAAGCAAAAAAGGGACATGATAATTTTCTAAAAGAAATACAATTATGTGATCTCAAATAAATCATGTTCCAAGAACAATTGAAAGCAATAAAAAGTCATAAAAAATTTCATTAACGATAAGAAATTTCCACACTTCATGATAAATTAGCGTGTTATTCTAAATTTGATCATGTAAACATTTTTCATAATCAACATTTTTTGGGATCATATTCTATTATCCATTATCAAAACAAACTGATTAGAAAAAAGAACTTTCATTGCTATAAAAAACCCTAATTTAATAATAACTTGGCCTGAACTTGCCAATTCAAACCTTGTTCAGAAAAAGTATAAGCAACACCTCAAAATTATATCTGGAGCCATTTTCAACTTACAACTTTGTCCTTTCAAAATATCCATAGCAAGAGAAACTTGACAATTCTATTTATTTTTTGCTGTTTAACATAAATCCAAAGTTTTCATGGCTGACTCAACCGGGTTTTGCGAATTGAGGCGATACCAGGAGCCCTTGACATACTGTTCAGGCACCGCTTGAATAGACTGACCAGGCATTGCGTCAAAACATGCAGCCTCAAACTCTACATCGTCTTCTACAGCAGCCATTTCTCCTTCCTTTTTGTACACGATGCGCACTCTTCTGTCGGTGGGTAAGTTGTATATCTTTCGAATGTGGGCAGCGAAGTCCTCGAAGGAGAGATGTGGAGTGCAGCTCCACGGCTTCCGAACAACTATGCGCCTTGCATACCCATCGCCATCTAACATCTACTACCAATCCAAAATTGATTAATAATTTGATTCTCATGTTGCTAATATAACTAAAAATGTTTGCAATCATATTATCTGATCTTTATAAGAGAAAAAACATACAGAAGTTTACAAGATCTTACATGAAAAAAAAAAATTGAGTACCTTGATGATAGTTGGATCCATCACTGCCTTGAATGAATCCTTGGTGATACTGGGATTCATCAGTGCCTTGAACGAATCCATTCGCTGCTTAGACTAATAAGAAAACGAGCCCACAATAGAGATTAAAAAACCAGCTCGTTATAGTCAGCCTTGGTGTGGCCCCTACGCTGAGCGCACAATGCATGCGTTAACAAGACTTTTTAAGCAGAATAAGCTCATATGGAAAGCGAATGAATCCAGTAAGATAATCTGGCATTTTGGTTTTTTTAATCAGGACAGATTATACACACCAAACCTCTGCAACCTAACAAAATTGGGTAGCAATAGTTTACTTCAACAACCTTAAGCGAATGTAATGGTTCATTAATGGCACCAGATATCAACTATTAAGAAAATCATGGAATGACCTCAGAATACCTTGTGGAAAATTGGACGCTCAAACCTTATATGAGAACGGGTCACCAGTTGAGGATGTTACAGACATGACACATTTTATAGGATGTTGTCATTTTTTGATTATCTATTAGTGGCCAAATAAAATAAAGTGGGCTTGCTAAGATATGCATTTGTGTATTTACAAATGCAAGCTTTTAAGGTTTTTTCTAGACCTCTTCACACTCTTTGTCCTTTTGGTTTATATTTTTGGTGTTCTTTTTTGGTTGTGGGGTAAGAAATTTTATGTTTGAAATCATTAAAACTAGAAAAAAAAATTGTCACAAAATTTTGACTTGAATTTTGAAAGTGGCAAGAGAGACACACAATAAATTTAAGCATGTTTTTCCTTTTTTTCCCATTTTTATATGATGTGTATACTTAAATTTGTGCATGCTTACCTTGTAGTGTTGGAATTGATTTCAAATCAATTTGATTCAAGGTATCAACACATCCCTTAAAATTTCTTTTCAACTCATCCATTGTACCCCCTAATGGTGCAAGGGCTAGTATATATGTATAGGCATGTGTAAATATATGCACATGTACATATATTTCTACATATATACACAAACATAAAATATGAATATATATAGATGTGCTTATATATATATATATATATATTAGAACATAGAAAAATAGGGCAGGGTTTCCCAAAATGGAAAAGTGGATCCAAAGAGAGAAAAGGGGTCCTACTTCTCTAATTTCATTAGGAAATGAGATCCACACAATGAAATGATTATCAACCTTTAGATGAATCAAGTCAAAGTAGGAATCTTCAAATTTCCTTATTCTTGAGGGATGGGGGTTAAGGTCAAACAACACTTTGGGGCGAAAAACTAAAAATAGTAAATCAACTCCAAATTGTAATCTATCACCTATATCTAATAGATTTTAAGTGTAAAGTTGAGAGAAACAACAAATTTTTTGGAAAATCTGGGAAAGATAAATGTTGTGCACATGTCATAAAATGGTGTTTCTACAAGTCTTCTTGGGATTCATTCACCTATGGGTGAATGGGTCCATGTTTGATTTTTTGGAAAAGTCTAAACTTGAGATATGAGTTTGAAACTTGCACTTCTTTCGTGTAACTTTGAATTTTCGCTCCTAGATCCGAATATGTGAAAAATCTACGAAAAAAATGTTGTTTGATGGTGGATAGGGGTTTTCCTCGGTCAAACCCCAAGTTTGGTAATCAAACCTTGATGAAAAGTACAAATCTGAAATATAAAATGTTTGTGCAATCCCTAATCTTAAGTGTGTCGAAGATTAAGAAAGCTTAAAATGAAAAGGAACCATATTCAAGTCTGTTAAAACAAGATCCCTAAATGAACATGAACAATGATGAAGACCTACTTTGGGAGATCTCAAATCACCCTAATAAGTCACAAAATTGAATATACCTTCCTTTAGGCAAAAAAATAGAATGATAATAGAAGACGGAACCACTTAGGAAGCAAGTCATTAGGCTAGGTTGAATGTCTTAGTGCATCTCCCAAAACATAGAATCCATCATGATCCTACATAGGCATCTATCTTCAATCTTTGGCAATGCTTGATCGTGTTGACAAAATTATTGAAAGTATAAAGTTTTGTAATTGATGTCAACTGACTGGTGTTGTCATTAGTGTCAATTATATGTAGAGATACATGGTCATTGATTGTATATGTCGAGGATATTGAGAAAATTGTAATAAAGAAGGCTTGCAGTTTGTCCATGTATAGTTGAGATGTTGAAGAAGTGCCATGAGTACATGGAGTTATCCTTATGTTTCTATGTTTAGAGGTGTGTTAGAGTAAAGTAATGTGCTGAAATGATGTCTATGGTACTTGGTTTCCAAGTGCTTTTGAGAAAATTTGACAAATAGAGAAAACAATGTCATGCAAGTATTCAGTGTATGCTCCAGGATGTGCTATGTGTTTCTTCTATATTGACTCTATGTTTGTGCGAATATGAGGTATTGTTCATGGTTGTTAGTAGTTGCTATATCCAAAATTTGGGCCTCTGGATCATCATACAATGCGAGATATTTTCACTAGTATGTGAACTGTGCAATTCAGAATTTTTGGCTATGGTTTGGGAGAAATTTGTTTGCTCCACATTTCTCTGCATCATGGTTTCAGGTCTTGTGGTTTTGAGAATAAGTTGATAAGGTTTCTCTCTTTCTTTGTTCAAGAGGAATTGAGATTTTGTGTTACTATTGATGAGTTTTTGAGTTACAGTGGTTGACAGTGCTATGAAGGTTGTTTTGAAGCTTTTGGATGAATTTACATGTGTTCATTGCATACTCCAAATCATGTTCAAGTAAATTTTTTTGTTCAAAAGGATTGGACTAAGTCAAGGGTGTTTGTACTTAATTGTTTTATGTGTTTGCACAGGTGTTGGCCAACCTTGTGTTAAACACTACTTGCAAAGCTCATGGAAGCATGTTGAGACATGTTGGGACTCATTTATGTCCTCATTAAGAATGTGTTTGGGTCACCCTCATTCTCTTCCATCGTGGGAATCCCTTGCCGTTGATCTAATTTGAATTTGTAAATATAAATTATGTATGTCCGACGTTGGAAGGGTTTCAAGGTTGAAGACATTATAAGTATAAGATGAGATGTTTGTGAGAGACATGGATAGATGTGAGATATGAGTGTGTGATGTGAGTTTGAGCAGATCAGTGCAAAATTCAAAGTGTTGAGTTCTTGAAGGTAGTGAGCCAAAGGTGTACTCTATATTTCAAGCATGTCTACAAGAGTGAGTAAACTGTGGTGGAATTCCTGTTGCATCTAGATAGTTTTCTCTCTGTAACAACTCTCTTCTATCTTCTTTTTAATTCTGTGGTAATGAGCCTGGGGAGTGATCCCTCATTGGACAATGTTTTCTATTCTAGTAGTGAGCCTCTATATTCGGTTTTGGAATTCTTTATATTGTGAGCTAATACTCACCGTTGTTTTTCCCTCATTGGGTTTTCCACGTAAATATGGTGTTCTTATGTGCATGGTTTTTCTACTTTCAGTTTCAATTTCTGCAATTAGCAATTACACACATTACTAGAGTAAAAGTTTTCTGATTGTAGATCTAACTTCTATTGAGAGTTTTAAAGGTTAAATTTTCTACAAATGATTCACCCCCCTCTCAATTGTCTTGTTCAACAATCGGTATCAAAGCAAGGTTCCTTGGAGAAGAGCTTAACCACTTGAGGAAGGTTTGAGAGGGTGAACAAGATTACTATTGAGTGCCCTGGGTTTGATGGCACTGACTATGCATTCTAGAATACAAAGATGGAAGGATATCTAACATACTAGGGATATGAGATAGAAAAGTCTATTCAAAACCAACATGTTACTCCTACTAATGGTCCAAGTACTGCTTATGAGATCAAAGCACATGAAATAAACAATAAGGAAAGGTTTATTATTGTAAATAGTCTTTCACATTCTAAATTAGTCAAAGTTATGAATTTGTTCAGATTGCTAAAGAGGTTTGGGATAAGTTGGAAAAGATGTATGAAGGAGATGAAAAGGTTAAACAAGAAAAGTTGTAGAACTTGGAGGCACAATTTGAGATCCTGTGAATGGGTGAAGATGAGAACATTAAATCCTACATGGAGAGAGTAGATGAGCTGGTAGGAGGAATGAGAGGACTCGGTGCATAAATAGATGAATCTAGGATAGTGAAGAAGGTTCTTATAACTCTCCCTGATATATACAATGAAAAGGTATCTGCTATAGAGGAGATTATAGATTATAATACTTATACTAAAGATTAGTTGATTGGTACTCTAACCTCATTTAAAATGAGAAAGCTTGGTTTGAAAAATGGAACAAAGACATAAACTAATTTCAAGCCTACAAAAGTAGAAGATCCAGATGAAGAAAATCTTGATGAAGTGGAAGCTAATTTTCTAAGAAGAATGAAAAAGGGCTCCACTAAGTATAAAGGAAAATTACCATTCAAATGTTTTAGCTGTGGGGAAATAGGTCATTATGCTTCAAGATGTCCAAAAAGAGCTAAAAGAAATAAACATAGAGAAGGTAAAGAAAATAAAGGAAAGATGATCAAAAGAGCATATTATGTCAATTAAGATGCTGGTATTTTTGATGATGAGTCTGATTATGGAGATTTTGATGATAATGAATGGATGAATCTACTCCCACTAACACTAAAATATGTGTGAAGGAAAGTCCTCCGGAGAAAGTTGAAGGTACTATGGTCTCTGCTCTTCATGCTAAACAAGAAAAGAACTACTGGGTTTTTGATAGTGTTTGCTCAAATCACATGACCAGTGACAAAATTAAGTTTGTTAAACTCAAAAAATATGATGGAGGCTTAGTTAAGTTCAGAGATGATTTTGGTGCTAAGATCTATGAGATAGGTTCAATCAGTTTTGATGATAAACACAATACTGATGATGTCTACTATGTTAAGGGTTTGAGATAATCTATTGAGTGTTAGAAAAATGTGTAGTAGGAGATATAATCTTGGGTTCAGGGATGAAAAATGTGAAATCATAAAAGGGTCCGGAAATGTGATTGTTGATGGCAAGAGGACTAAAGGAAAAATCTATCAACTTAAAGGTGTTGATGGTCATTGCTTTATGTATCAGATTAATGATAGTTGGTTATGGCACCAAAGGATGTGCCATATGAATTTTGATAGCATGGTGAGAATCAGTGCAGTAGAAGCTGTGAGAAATTTACCAAGAATTAGAAAGCCTATTAATGCTGTCTACAAGGATTGTCAGTTTCGAAAGCAAGCTAGAAATAACTTTAGGAAAAAGGAACAATCTACTATTGGACTGTTGGAGTTGATTCATATAGATCTTTGTGGTCCTATGAGGGTGAGAAGTCTACAAGGTGATAGATATTTTATGCTTTTGATTGATGATTACTCTAGAATGACATGTGTTAGTTTTGTTAGAGAGAAATATGAAGCATTTAGAAAATTCGATACATTTAAGGCTATGGTTAAGAATGAAATGGATTTGAAAATAAAGTGTTTGAGGTCTAATAGAGGTGGCGAATTCAACTCTAATGAGTTTAACATGTTTTGTGAAGTTCACAGAATAAGAAGACAATTGTTTGCCCCTAGAACTGCTCAGTAGAATGGAGTTGCTGAAAGGAAGAACAAGACAATTCAAGAAGCTGCTAGAACAATGATAATAGAGGGAAGTCTAACAAAATTCTATTGGAGAGAAGTGATTCACATTGTTGTTTATGTGTTCAATCAAGTTCAAGCAAAATCTAATAGCACTAAGACCCCCTATGAGCTATGGTATGGAAAGATTCCTATTGTTAAGTATTTCAAGGTATTTGGAAGCAAATGTTATATCAGGCGAGATGAAGAAAATCTAAGAAAGTTTGATGCTAGATGTGATGAGGTTATTTTCCTTGGATACTCCACTAGAAGGAAAGCTTACAAATGTTACAATAAAACATTGAAAAGGGTTGTAGAAAGCACAAATGTCAAGGTTGATGAAGTGTTGAAGAATTCAATTTAATTTTATGGACATGTGTTAGATGAACTTGATTGTAGAGAAGTAGAAGAAATAGTTGAAGAACAAGAAATGCAAAATGAAGAAGAAGAAGCTCTAGAAAAGGTTCCTAAAACTCCTAAGTATGTGCAAAAGAATAATTCTATAGATCAATTCATTGGAGACAAGAGGAAAGGCGTATTGAAAAGAAGTAAAGTTGCTGAAGTTGAGGTAAATTATTTCTTACTTTCTAAATTTGAGCCTAAGATAGTGAGTGGGGTATGTAAAGATGAACATTGGATGAAAGAAATGGAATAAGAACTTATATAAATTGAGAAAAATCAAACTAGGGAATTGGTTCCTAGACCAATAGACAAGAACATAATTGGAAGTAAGTGGGTTTTCAGAAACAAACTAAATGAGAATGGAGAAGTGGTAAGAAACAAGGAAAGGCTATTCACAAGTGGAGGGTATAGACTTTCAAGAGACATTTGTTCAGGTGGCTAGAATGGAGGCTATTTGAATGTTTTTGGAATCTTCTACTTATCAGGACTTGAAGGTTTACTAGATGGATGTGAAGTCTCTTTCTTGAATGGAGAGCTGGAGGAAGAAGTTTACATGAAACAACTGAAGGGATTCTAGTTGTCAAATCAATTGGATATGATTTTCAAATTGAAAAAAGGCTCTATATGGCTTGAAGCAAGCTCCCAGAGCTTGGTATGCAATGCTGGATAGATATTTGATTCAACAAGGTTTCAAAAAAGGTTTTGCAGATAGCAATCTTTATTTCAAAATTGAAGATGACAAGATCTTGATAGTACTTGTGTATGTAAATGACATTATTTTTGGAGGAAATGAAACTATGTGCAAGATGTTTGCTGAAGAAATGTAGAAAGAGTTTGAAATGTCTATGCTTGGTGAGATGAATTTCTTCCTTGGCCTGCAAATCAATCAAACAAAAAAAAGGATTTTTATTTCACAATCAAAGTATGCAATAGAAATGTTGAAGAAGTTTGGGATGGATGGTTCCAAACCGGTATGCACTCCTATGGTGAATGGTTGCAAATTAAGGATGATGAAAAAAAGGATTTCTATTTCACAATCAAAGTATGCAAAAGAAATGTTGAAGAAGTTTGGGATGGATGGTTCCAAACTGGTATGCACTCCTATGGTGAATGGCTGCAAATTAAGGATGATGATTCACGTAAGGCTGATTAGAGAAAATACAAATCAATGATTGGTGGATTGTTGTATTTAACTATTACCAGACTGGATATCATGCATGCAGTTTGTCTTGTGGCTAGATTTCAAGAGGATATTAAAGAAACACATGTTGCAGTAGTTAAGAGGATATTTAGATATCTAAAAGACACTCTAGATCATGGCTTATGGTCCCTACGAATATTGACTTTACACTAAGTGCTTATACAGATGCAGATTAGGAAAGTTGTGCTAATGATAGAAAAAGTACAAGTGGTGGTGCATTGTTTCTTAGATGCAGATTGGTATCATGGTTAAGAAAAAAACAAGATTCAGTTTCCTTATCCACTGCAGAGGTTGAGTATGTTGTTGCAGCATCCTGTTGCACACAATTTTTGTGGATGAGATAGGCGTTGAAGGATATCAGAGTAATATATGATGATCCCATCTCTATTTTTTGTGATAATACAAGTGCAATTAACATTTCAAAGAATCTAGTGATTCACTCAAGGACAAAGGAGATATTAATCAAGTATCACTTTTTGAGAGAGAAGGTCATCGATAATAAGGTAAAGCATGAGTATGTACCTACAAAGGATCAAATTTCTGACATATTTATTGGAACCATTGGAAATGGGTGCTTTCACTACTTATGGTTTAGGACATAAAGAAAATTCTCACTTCCAAAATGATTCCACTTAAGGATAACCCTAGAGATCTCAATGCAAAAGAGAAATAGATCTTGCAATTGGGTTGTCCTAGGAGTTGAATATGATCTAATGAGAGGTTCATCACCAAGCTTAGACTTGGAAAATATAATGAAATGCTAGATGAAATGCAAAACCCTAGTTGACTGCAAACTAAGACTAAATAACCTAGAAAAGTGAATGAAACAACACAGAAAACTGCAAAACAGAATGTGTGCACCTGGAAAATCGGAGAAGGCTGGATGGAGATTTGAAACACTAGAAATTTTTCTTTTACTGTTGACTAGGACTCATTCACCAAGCTGGGTGAATCAGTCCAGTTTCTAAAAAACTACGTCAGAATAGGTTTCAAACAAAAGGATATCTGAATCTGCAAAATTCTGAAAAATGACTGGAACTGGGACTCATTCGCCAGAAGTGGTGAATCAATCCAGTTGGGATTTTTTGGAACTTTGAAAGCTGATCTGGCTCTTCTTTTTATGCTCAGTCCTTCTTGATTGGTTTTCGGATTTGAAACTATAATTTGTGACTTCTAGGTGATCTCCAAGTTTCTCCAAGGCTTGTTGACAACTTTGGCAACTTTCAATGATTTGCAACTTTTCTCCAATATTTATCCTTAGTAAATCTACAACATTGACCTGCAAATCACACACAAAGGAGAGGGAAAAATGTTGTTGGGTTAGTGGATAAGGGTTTTCCTTGCTCAAACCCCATTTTGGAAATCAATCCTTGAAATGAAAGCAAATAAGAAAGGAAATGATGAATGAAAAAAAGACAATGTTGCAACTCACCAAACCCTAGCAATAAAGTGCCACAAATATGCTTGAAATGGCTGCAATGGATGTGGTTCTTGACTCTTGTTGTTCTTGACTCTTGCTTGAATGATGTTGATATTGAATGAAACACTTGCTTGAATCACAAACCCTACACCACAATTGTTAGCACAATAACAAACATGATATATGAAATCCTTGACATGATGATTGATGCTTGAAGAATTCTCTTGAATGCTTGATAATTTACCCTTGAATGCTCTCACAAAAGTCTTAGCTTGTTCTCATGAATGCTTAGAATGTTAGGATGAAAATGAGTGAAAGAACCTTATATTTATACTCAATTATGCAAGAATTCCCGAAATTACAACACTACAAGCCGACATCAGATCTAGGAGAATAAAATCCTGCTATAAATTTGAACTAAATTTGATTTTGGGTCACATGTGACTCATTTTCCCAAGATGGCGAATGAGTCCCATCTGGCATAATGTATGGGACCAAAAATTGAAAGTGCTTAGAAATGTGTGAAAACCTGTTCGGGGCCAAAAGATCTAGATGGGACCCATTTGCCCAAGGTGGAAAATGAGTCCCAGATCCCTAAATCTAGGCCACACAAGCCATAAACACCTGAATTATGATTGGTTATCGATTAGTGTCAGGATTATTCTAAAAAAGATGCAATAAATGAGGCTTGTGGATGCAAAATGAGGCCAATTAAAGCATAAGAAAGCCCAATTATTAATGACAAGCCTAGATAAGTGTGAAAGTGTGTTACAATACTCTAAATAAGGCAAGATTTACGTTATATTTGATTAAAAATAAGTTTATTAGGTTGATAAGACCTTAGAAAAGTGTGAAAGTGTGTTACAACACTTCACAACACTTTAGCAAGGTACAATTAGAATCCATTGGTTCAAAAGGGCCCAAGACCTAATGTGAATATGTCAACCACATTACAACACTAAATCAAGGCAACATTAAGCCTAACTTACAAGGAGGGTCCAAACAAGCCAGAAAAAGTAGAAGGGTTACTTTTTCGGTGAGTCTATTTAGCCCCCAGTTTAGTGAGAGGATGAACTTACTTCAAAATCACACTAGAGTAGACCAACACACGTCAAGAGGGGTCCAAGTGTACCAATGTTAGTAAGATGAGATGACAACAATCAAGAGGGGTGATCAAGCCCCCTGGATCAAGATCCCAAGATAAATCAACATGGGCACAAAAGAACACATATGAGAATGATATAAAGAGCAACAACAAAGAAAAAACATGCACCAGGTCAAAGACAAAAAGGAGAAAAGATAAAAGAGTCAGATCAAGATTCGACCATTTGTCCATCTTGATGTGGATCAGATCTAGGCTATTTGTCCAAAAAATGCATACTCACTCTGTGGCAACAAAACTCTTGGCTATTCATTGGGTGAGAAATCCAAAAAGGTGAGAAACATACACTCATGGCTGGTATGTACTCACACACACACATGTGAGTGGCTATGGGGAAATTCATGCCTCGGTTGGGATTCCCGCTCAAACCATACCAAAGTTATACCTCCTGATAACTTTAATAAGACACCACACAAAATGATCTTCGAGCTTCATGAGACAAGCAAAAATTTGTATGCTTGGAGCTCATGAAAAACATGATGGCTCTATAGGAATGCAATTTGTGTTATGCAAGGTCGCCATATAACAACAAATGCAAAATACAAAATAGGAAATGTTCAAAGGAGTCTTGCTTAGTTCATACGAGGTATTTATCTTAGGGAACATTGTGCCTAATGTCTCCAAGAGAGGACCAATCAAAGAATAGAAGATTCACAACTTAGGGGATGCAGTGTGTCGCATCAAGCCACTAAGAGGTATGTAATATGCTAATATAGATCACGCTCCTAAAGGACATCACACCCAATGTCATCCAAAAAGCGAAAAATGCATCGTATTGTTGGCGTTTCAATTAGCACCTCTGGAGTGCTTATTGGAAACAAACAACTATACACAGTGCATAATGACTGCTCTTCAAATTATGGTGGGGAAACTCCCTCTTTTTGCTAATGTTTGGGTAAAATTAAAATGGATTAATGTTCCTATATTTTTTACTCAGTGGCAGGGCACACGGGTGCATAAACACAATGTGTTGCAGCTAAGTTTTTCTCTAGTTTCTGCAGATCTTAACTACAACTAAGCTAACTTTTAATCTATCCTATCTCCTCAAGATAAACAGAGCAAGAGGGGTATAGGAGTGGGAATGGGATGGTTTGATCACTTAGAAAAATTGTCTCTCAGAATACATCCGAAGGCTCTGAACTTCTAGATTTATGCCAAAATAGAATTCACACAAGTAATCTTCAAACGGTAGACTAGATCTCAGGATTCCCAAGGAGGCGTAGTGCTCTTTCTGAGGTGTAGGCTAAAACATAGACTACTTAGAAACAAAAAAGGATGATAATAATACTCTCTAAATTCTCAAGGAGGCGTAGTGCTATTTTTGTGGTGTAGATTGAAAGACATATTATTAAGAACAAAATAAAATGATAAATCTTGAGACTTTTGGATCAAAGGCAAGGTAGCTCTCCTGATTTATTATCTCAATATTTTATCAAAGATTACACTTTGGGATAACAACTTGTGTCAAAGAGACAATCACACATGATGCAATGAAACCAAGAATAAACGAACATAGATTGAACACACCTATCTGAATAAAAAGAACGCAAGTTGCACTTGGAATTTTTCTATCACAAATACAATTCAAGAACATATAATAAGCGAACAAAGTCGAAGGCTTGTGAGCTCAATGTTTTGCTGCCATGAAGTAAAGTTACAAAATTATGAGAAAAGGTTCTTATTTATATAAGCTCAAAGGAGTAGGCAACCCTAAAATCTCGTTGAGTCAACAATGAGTTCTTGCCAATATGCAAGATTTATTCCTATGTCTTAAAGTATGTAAGCTAATAGTTAATTGGAAATCTACTTTAGTTAACTGAAACTAAACTAAAAGAGAACTCCAAATACAAAAGTGCCTCCAAAATAGACATCCACAATTAGTGGAGATAGACATGCAAGATCAATGGGATAGTGATTTAACTTGGAAAGAGGCATCAAGTTAACTCCTGTTGTCATAAATGCTATTTTGGAGGGGTAGGACGTCCTAATTGGGTGTTTTACACCATATCACCTCTGGTCAACAGTTCCTCTAACCAATTGTTGACTTCTTCTACCTTTGGAAAATTAATGCTTCACAGGATGATGATGTGTCCCCTCAACATCTCTTCACCATCCACAATCTGCTACTAATATTCAATACTCTTTGCAGCTGCGTCATCTAGCTTTGTTGACATGACTACAATCTTACTCAACTCGCAACCAGTAGGGTCACTGCAAAAACTGCCATGGATGAGATCTTGGAATTGTGTTTGCACCTTGGCTAGCTTGATGTATGCACCTCCCTCGCATTGGTAAAGGCAAGGGATAGATGTTACCAATGTTCTTATGAACTTGATAACACTTGCCACAATTTTTCGGTACTGAATCAATTCCACAGAGTTGGTATCATAGGCTTTCACCTTGTATGCAAGTTGTTCTTTCCAAGTGAAAAGATGTTGCTTGTTCTCCTTTGTGGTAATTGAATTGTATTTAATTTGCAAGTTTGAGAAAGTGATCTCATCCCCAGGCCTCTTCTTTGTTGCTTTTTGCTATGATTGCTAAATCTCTACACAAAGGTCATGGGCTCTGTAACCTAGCTGATACAACTCTGCAAGTATACATCGGCCTCTGATGATGAATTCTTCCACTTGATGTATCAAGTGTTTTCCATGTAGGATCAGCTGGTGGTGATTTTGTTTCGTAGGGAGGTCTAGCATCTCTCAAGGTAAGGCATAAATTTTTGGTGTACCGTGCATCAAGCTAGATATATATGATCTTAGCTACTGGTTTTTAGCCTTTAAGGATGCTTTTTCTTTGCCATCCTTTCCCATTCTTTCTTTGACATTTACTGATGCAACTTCAAGGATATCTACCTTCACCTGATGAGTGGTCTTACCAAGGTTGAACTTCAAAAAGGCGAAGTCATCAACCTCTACCTCATGTGCATTCCTTTCTTTGGGTGGGGCAACTGTCTCTATGACAATTTCATTGTTAGCATTCTTTCCTAAATGGACCTGCTTCTTCAGATTCTTTATTGGCATGTCTTGAGGGACATGGTCAAATTCTGTGAATTCCAGTTGGTAGGATGGCCTCTCTCTCTTCCTTCCTAGGATACTCTCAAGCCAAAATGAATCTTGAGTAGCCTCGCTGGAAGGAGGAATGTTAGGCCCTTGAATTCCTGTTGAATGGGATTACGTTTCAGTATCACGTGGTGGTGAATCCAAGTCAACGGGGACTAGTGATTGTTGTGGTGGTGGAAAAGTGGGAGGCTCTGCTTCCACCTCTGGTACGACATTGGCTGAAATTTCTTCCATTAATGGTTTTGTCTTAGTTATAATTTCCTTAATTACTGGTTCAATTGCAGCTATGTCTGTGGTTGTCTCCACATGTACCTCTTGTTGATTTGTATCAACAATTGGTACTTTTCCCCTTATATGCCTTGACATTCTGGTTCCTCTGGGAGGGTTCATCCATCTCTTCTATCTAGGCTTGGATCTCAACATGGAAGGTAGTGAAGAATGAACCAGTGGTGGCTCTGTGTCGGGAATTACTACCTTGTCTTCTTACTGTCCAAGTCGAGCTGGTTATTTTTGATAACTCTGCTTGTCCTTTCCTCAATAGACGTACTTTCCTTAGCATACCAATCCATTTTTTGAAGAGGTTATGAGTCATCTTGATCTACAAAGAATGAAGAAAGAATAACTTCCCCATCATCATCAGATAGGCCTTCCACATCCTCTGACATGAAGTCAGCAATTTGTGGAAGTCTGAACCAGTTGTAATTGTGTCTTTGTACTTTGAACTCATCTTCGTATTTGAACCAATAATCCTCCATGGAAGACTTGTGTGAAGATTTTTTCTCAAGGTGTGTTGCATAGTGACCCCGAGGATCATACACCCATCTCCTGATGAGATACTTAAGATTAAGTCTCACCATTTTGTGGCCTATGGCCTTGGCATCAGCTATTATCTTGCACCTATAAAGTCCCATCTCAAAAGGAATTTTTTTGGCCGTCTTGCATTTGTTACGTAGATGAGGATGTACCTCAAACAACTATCGCAAGAATTCCATGAAGACCACCCTATCTGATGGATAGTCTGGTAACATGGCGGGATGACTGCAGTACCCATACATGTGAATGTAGGTGAAAGTGAGGAACTGGATGAACCAATCCGCCCAATCTACCATTGCCTCCTTGGCTACCAGTGATATGCGTATATGCAACTCATGACCGAGGTATCTCATGGTGTGCATCAGGAAGATATCATTTACTTTCTTGAAATGTTTTTCTACTTTTGTGAACTCGAGCTACGAGAAATACTCATGAACCTTTTGTACACCCAAAGTTCCCACATTGTTCAACACTCTAAACTAGCCTTGGAAGGCAATCATATATACGAGATATGGACACATGTGAAACTTTTGAGCCTTTAAGAATATAGTCATTTTCTTGTCGAGCGTATCACCAATGAGGGCGAGCTAGTCATAATGCTCACTATTGCTTACAATTTTGGCGATGACATAGTACATCCATGACTAAAATTTGTTCGCCTCCTCTTGACTAGTGATGTGATTGAGTAGAGTGATCATCACTACATACTCATCATTGAACTTTCCACATCCTACATTCTTGGGAAAGTTGGCCTTTTTTCCTTTAAGCCGTTTTCCTGCCATCCTCTTCTGACACTTGTCTTTGCATGCATCAAATACCTTTTTGCATTCTCTCATGGATATGACCATATTTTCCATACATGGTGGAATGGAAAAGCACCTTTCAATATCTTTAGGCTTGAGGTTGCATATCACTCACCCATCCATTGAATGAATCTCCTGTGTGGTAGGATTGTAATGCTTAATACAAGCTATTACGAATTCTACGCTTTGTGTTGTCCTGGGAATTTATGCTGCCTCAAGCAATCTAGATTACTTGATGTTCTATAATGTGCATTGGTCTATGCCTTCCAAATTTTTTGAGTTGACTTCTGGGTGTGCTTGATGCAAATCAATGTTTATCATTTTTAGGAAGTCATGACCTAAGATCGTTTTGGTCTTGTATTCAACTTGGGAGAACTCCATTCTGAAAACCTTGAAGATTGACTGTGCACATGTTTTGTTCAGGCAACTTTTTCTATGATTGCTAAAAATAGCCTTGCGAGGGTGACTTTTTATGAAAAAATCTAAGACGTGGGTTTTGTTGAGAATAATTTTCTAAACAAATCTATATTGTCAGAAATTCGTAAAAATGAATTTTTCTATGACATGCAAGAGCCCTTTGGTGGCAGAGACAGCGAGGCACCAAAAAAAAATTTTCTTGGAAAAATCCAACACATGGGTTTTGTTCGTGCTTCAAAGCTGAACAAACCCAGTTTGTTTATTTTTTCAAAATTGTGACTTTTTTTGGAAACCCTAAAAAATAGGGGTAGCAGGGCTACTTTTTTAGGAAAAATCTAACACGTGGGTTTTGTTGAAAAAGTTGTGTTGATCATACCTAGAAGGTTAGATCTATGAATACCTGCTATTTTCTTGGACATGCAAGAAGATCTAAGACAAGAATAGAGGAAAAATACAAGTAGAATTTTGGAAGTTATCAACTACCTCTCTGGATCTTCAAGAAAATTATGCTTGAAGATGCAACCTCTAATAAATTGTCCCTCTGTGCAACTAATCTTCAAAAATATGAAGAACAATGAAAACCCCTTTGTAAGATGTTCAAAAAAATGTTGGAGAAGAAAAATGCTTGTTCTTGGCTTCAACCTACAAAGAGAAATGATGAATAATGACACCTAGGCTTGATAAATATCATTTGATGTTGAAGCAATCAAGTTTGGGTGCCAAAACATGATTGAGGAGTTCATCTACCTGATCTGGAGTTCAAAGCACTGATATCCACCAATTTGGGGATGTTTTAGAAATGAAAAAGCTTTCTAAATAGACAACTTCAGTCAACTGAGTCTTACTTTGACTTTAGGCATCCATTTGAAAAGTTGAACACTTTTTCATTATTTTTCAGTGATGAAATGCCTTTGTTCGATCTTTGACTCTGTTTGTTCATTTGATCTTGAATTGTTGCTGACAGATCCATTGCTGAGATGGAACAACTTTGATGAAGTGTGCTTGGGAGCTGCAAATCTCAAAACCTAAGTCTGATGCATTTAATTCTTGGGTGCCTTTTCCCAAGATGGTGCATTTTCCACCAGACTTAGTTAGTTTCTTGAGTGTTTTTTAATTTATCCATTTTGATCCTTAGTGCTCTGATTTGAGATCACCTATGATTGACGAGTCCGATGATCTTGCTGAAATATGGGATGGATAACCAGTTCAATCCTAGAAAGGATGAATGAATTTATGAATCTTGAAAGTTGATTTAGGTGCCTCAAAAGCTTGGGTGCCCCTAGCCTGTAGGGGCACCTTTGAACTTTTGACTTGTTATTTCCAGTTTGCAAACTTTCACAAATGGTCCCAGTTTGATCTCTATCGTCAGATGTTTGATTTATCTGTTGAACTCGTTGACAGTGCCATTGTTGATATTGATCAAAATGGAGAAGGTCATCTTGGAGATTACTAAGCTCGCATACTACATCTAATTGCCCAAAACGTTGGGCACCTATTTCTAGTAACATTTTCCTTCAAACTTAACCAATTCTTTATGTCTTTCATTTCGCCTTCACCTTTGGTGTTTTCTGCTTGATCTTCATTTGCGAATGCTTCGTTTATGAATGTCCAGCTAGATTGATCGTGAAGCTAAGAGGATGTTAAGAAGATGCCTTGTAGAAAGTAGTCGTTAAAAATTTCATTAGGTTACCCAAAATGAAGGGCACCCTTGGCCTGTAGGGGTGCTTTTTCCTTGATGTGTTGTAGTTCTTTGATGATACATGCTTTCAACATCTATTGTTTCCACTTTTGTTTGCCAGTGATTGATGAATCAGGTGATCTCGCTTGAGGATGTGTTGGAAAGCCATTATAAACATGAAGGAGATGTTGTCTTGGCAAAAATTCATGACTGTATTTGACCTTTTAACTTCATGGGTGCCCTTGGCCAACAAGGGTGCTTTTAGCTATAGTTTCATCATTTCCTTTGAAAATATTCATCCCTCCACATTTCACGTTTGTTGTGTAGCTTGACTAGTTTGAGCATTATCATTGATGACACAAACACATGCATCCTAGCAATCACCTTCACCATGTTGTGTGTATGGGTGTTGGAAAAATCTTTAAGGCATTTGACTACATAGCCTCCTACTAGTAGCAAGGCGTGCATTTTCTAGACTTAGTCAGTTTTTAGCATTTTTCACTTTTGAAATCCCCTTCATCACAGAGCATCTTTTTGAGCATTTTCACCATGGATTATTCGTTGAAGCTTTTGAGGCTTATATTTCACCACCTAGTATTGGCCATTATGCCATTAATGGCTGCGGAGGTCCTAATTTTCTTCCTAAAAAATGAAAATAGACCCACTAGAGTAAAATAAATTTTTTGGTGATTTTGACTTGACCAGTGTGATCGTGAAGTCAAATTATCCTATCAAAATCATTTTCAAACATTTATGGAAAGGTCCTATTTTTTAGGGTTTTCCTAAAAATAGGGGTTTGAAACCCTAATTTTCAAATCTTCAGAAATTTACAAGTATCTTCCTCGACATAAAACCACAAAATCCTGTGTTTTTTGACCTAAAACAAACTTTTGATAACAATTTTGCATGATTTGGATCATTTTAAGAAAAAATGTCTTATTGAAGCAAAAAATTATTATGGGTACAACATGTATGAAGTAAGAAAACTACACCATGAACCATGAAAATGTAAAAGAATAATGTTAATGTATGCCCCCACTTTTAAGAAATTGCTAAACACCCTACTGTGAGAAATTACTTTAAAGTAGCAAATGATAAAATACAAACAAAAGAGGACGTGAGAGCCAACTTGGAAAGTGCTATGCCAAGTCATATGTTTCCAAGTAAAGTTGCATTAAGAAAAGAGAGGGGTTACCCCCAAAATGAAAAAAACCAAACACATATGGATTCTATAGATTTGGGGTCAGTATGTTCTTGCTACAATGTGTTTAGAGAGCTCAGAACCGTCATCATTCCCCAAATACACATAGAACTGGAAGAATGACACAAAGAAAGTGAAAACAAAGAAAGAGCCTTTTGGGTTAGCATGAAAGAGACATGAATGTCTTGACGCCTTGTGTCATCACCTAAAAGAAAACACAAGACAAATGAAAAGGAAAAGATAAAAGATTTATGTAACATAGAGAAGAATGAGGGTACAAATGGAGGAATGTCACAAAGAGATAGAGATACATTAAATAGAACATCATGGGGGATCACATTACACACATGCAATCACACAAAAGAAAATGAAAAATAAATAATGCAAAAGACTAGTAAGGCACATACGAGTCAACCTATGAGAAGATCATCTGCCTCCCAATCTCAGTTTGTATAAGCGAAAGGTAGGCAATGAACCTAAGGGACAACACCAAATGCATTACTAGGACAAGGCTATCTACCTCTTTCCCCCACTGAGTGCAAGACAAGAATGATCCGAGATAGGTGGTGGGAAAGATAATGTAATAGTGACAATAGGATGTTCTACAACTATTACATGACAAGGGGAAAAAAAGGAAGATGCTATGCAATCACTCAATGACATTCATTGCCATTGAAGTGAAAGTTGTTCAACACCAATTTGAATACACGACACTCATTAGTACCATGTCCAAGAGTTTTGTGGTATCGACAATGTGTAACTTTTGCATCTTTATGATATAGCACTAATCTGTCTTTCATTGGTGGTAATGTTATTAGTTCTTTGTTTAGAAGAAATTGTAGTTTCCTCTCACTTTCAGGTGGTGGACAAGGAAATTTTAGTTTTTGTAATTTGTAGGGCCTCTTGCACTTTCTAGATCCACCAACTTCTTGAGTTGAAGGTTGAGGAGGAGGACCTAAGGTGACCCTATTATTGTTTTCATTGTTGTGAATGATTGGTTGTTCTTTAGGAAGAAGGGAATTCATGGGAGGAGAGTCTAAGATCATTGTACCATCACTCTGAAGCCTTAGGTATTCTTTGGGAGCACTTATGTTGCAAGGGGGATCTTGATATCCTAACCCCTTTGTGTTTTCATTAGTTGGTATTTGCTCTTGGAGTTGATGAATTTCATGTTCACTTGTTGTATTGCATCCTTGTTTACTCAAGATTTTGAATCCTTTTCCATATGTTTATTCTAGATTGATTGGAGTGTTTGTTACTTTGTTATCATAAAATGGTTGAGTGTTTACTTGTTTAGAAAAACTAGGTTCACCTATTGTAGGTTAAACTTTTGTTTCAGGATGTAAGTAACAAAACATCTCAAGAGGTGGTATTGTAGGACATGTTGGTTGTTTCATTGATGGGTAAGGATGCATTAGCTTCAAGGTTGTTAAGACAATCATTTAAGAACCTATTCATGCTATCATCATCTTCTCCAATGATGTCAACATCACAAGGAGGACATGCATTAGGAGTTGAGTGAGCATGAGTAAGGTCAATGTCATTAGGATAATGTCCAAAATCACAACTTGACACATCCACTAAGGATTCTAATGGCATCCAAAACTTGTTAAAGCACATATCCATGATGTAAATTTCAGATTCTAAACTATTCAACAATGTGGAATGAAGTGTTTTAGATGCAATTTTGAATTTAAAAAATGCACAAGAAGAACTAATGTAAACTAGATGCAATGAATTAAGTGAAACAATAGATCTAGAAAATAAAATAGAAATGCAGTAACAACAAACAAAAAATCAGAAATTGAACTATAAATGTCAGAAAATGCAGTACAAAATGTGCAAAGGGATTGATTCACCCAAGGTGGCGAATGAGTCCCAATGAGGACTTTTTTCAAAATTTTCAGAAATTTTGAATGAAATTGTATGCTTTTTATGTTTTAAGATCTGTATTTGAGATGGAAATGTAGATTTTAAATGACTTTTAATGAAATTGGATGCAAAAATGCAAGCTAAATGAGCTTTCACTAATGCAAAATTTGAAACCCTAGAATGAAAATTAACCAATGCAAATCCTAATGCAATGTTAATGCAAGCCAAATCTAGGATGAAGATGCACTCCAAATCAGAATTATGATATTCTAAATGTAGGTTCACCAAAATAGAATCACTGGAAATGGGTGCTTTCACTACTTATGGTTTAGGACATAGAGAAAATCCCCACTTCCAAGATGATTCCACTCAGGGATAACCCTAGAGATCTCAATACAAAAGAGAAAGAGATCTTGCAATAGGGTTTTCCTAGGAGATGAATATGATCTAATGAGGGGTTCACCACCAAGATTAGAATTGGAAAAGGTAATGAAATACTAGATGAAATGCAAAACCCTAGTTGAATGCAAACTAAGACTAAATAACCTAGAAAAGTGAATGAACAACACATAAAACTGCAAAAAAAAATGTGTGCACTTGGAAACCTAGAGAAGGCTGGATGAAGATATGAAACATTGGAAAATATGCTTTTACTACTGACTAGGGAGTCATTCACTATGTTGGATGAATCGGTCTAGTTTCTGGAAAACTGTGCCAGAATAGGTTTCAGACAAAAGGATATCTAAATCTACAAAATCTTGAAAAAATGACTGGAATTGGGACTCATTCGCCAGAAGTGGTGAATCAGTCCAGTTGGGATTTTCTAAAACTTTGAAAGTCGATCTTTCTCTTCCCTGTCTGCTCAGTCCTTCCTGATTGGTTTCCAGATCTGAAACTGTAATTTTTGACCTGTAAGTGATCTCCAAGATTCTCCAAGGCTTGTTGACAACTTTGAAAACTTTGAATGATTTGCAAATTTTCTCCAATCTTGCTCCTTAGGAAATCTACAACCTAGACCTACAAATCACACACAAATGATAGGGAAAATTGTCATTGGGTTAGTGCATAGGGGTTTGCCTTGGTCAAACCCCATTTTGGAAATCAATCCTTGAAATGAAAGAAAATAAGAAAGGATAATGATGAATGAACAAAAGACAATATTGAAACTCACCAAAACCTAGCAATAAAGTGTTGCAAATATGCTTGAAATAGCTGCAATGGATGTGGTTCTTGACTCTTTCTTGAATGATGTTGATCTTGAATGAAACACTTGCTTGAATCACAAACCCTACACCACAATTGTTAGCACAATAACAAACATGATATATGAAATCCCTGACATGATGATTGATGCTCTTGAATGCTTGATAATCTACCCTTGAATGCTCTCACAAATGTCTTAGCTTGTTCTCATGAATTCTTAGAATGTTAGGATGAAAATGAGTGAAAGAACCTTATATTTATACTCAATTATGCAAGAATTCTCAAAATTACAACACTACAAGATGACATCAGATCTAGGAGAATAAAATCCTTCCAAAAATTTGAATTAAATTTGATTTTGGGCCACACGGGACTAGTTCACCCAAGATGGAAAATGAGTCCCATCTGGCATAATGTATGGGACCAAAAATCAAAAGTGCTTAGAAATGTGTGAAAACCGATTTGGGGCTAAAATATCCACGTGGCACCTATTCACCCAAGGTGGTGAATGAGTCCTCGATCCCTAAATCTGGGTCACAGAAGCCAGAAACACCTGAATTATGATTGGTTATTGATTGGTGTCAGGATTATCCTAAAAAATATGCAATAAATGAGGCTTGTGGATGCAAAATGGGGCCAATTAAAGAATAAGAAAGCCCAATTATTAATGGAAAGCCTAGAGAAGTGTGAAAGTGTGTTATAACACTTTACAACACTCTAAATAAGGAAAGATTAATGTTAATTTTGATTAAAAAGAGGTTTATTAGGTTGATAAGACCTTAGAAAAGTGTGAAAGTGTGTTACAAAACTTCACAACACTTTAGCAAGGTACCATTAGAATCCGTTAGTTCATAAGGGCCCAAGACCTAATGTGAATGTGTCAACCACATTACAACACTAAATCAAGGCAACATTAAGCCTAACTCACAAGGAGAATCCAAACAAGCCAAAAAAAGTAGAAGGGTTACTTTTTTGGTGACTCCATTTACTAAGGCTCTTCCTAAAGATACTTTTGAGTATCTCCAGGAGAAGTTGGGGGTTATTTCCCCTCCTTTATTGAACTAGATGCATATGGAGATGCATTAGTCCAATGGATTTATGTATCTATCTTACTTTTGGACTGATGTTCGGTGGCTATCTCTCGGGGGAGCAAGTAGTGTCATGTGTTGTCATTGTGCAGTTGATTGGGTGTACTCCTAAGGGGGAGTATTCAGATCTGGTATAGATCTTGGTTCAATATCAAAAGGATAGAACAATGAAAAAAATCTATTTTATTTGTCATTGATGTCAAAGGGGGAGAGAAATTATCATGTGAAAAATCTTATTCATTCAGAAATCAGGAAAAGTTGTTCAAAGTTGTTGTGTTGTCTTTGATGGTTTTTCAAATCATGTGTTGCCATCAATGACAAAGGGGAGATTGTTGAAAGTATAAAGTGTTGTCATTGATTTCAACTAGTTGGTGTTGTCATTAGTGTCAATTATGTGTAGAGGAGCATGGTCATTGATTTTATATGTCAAGGATATTGAGAAAATTGTAATAAAGAAGGCTTGCAATTTGTGCATGTATAGTTGAGATGTTGAAGAAGTGTTATGAGTACATGGAGGTATCCTTATGTTGCTATGTCTGGAGGTGTGTTAGAGTAAAGTAATGTGTTTAAATGATGTCTATGGTACTTGGTATCCAAGTCCTTTTGAGAAAATTTGACAAATAGAGAAAACAATGCCATGCAGGTATTCAGTGTATGCTCTGGGATGCACTCCAAGTTTCTTCTGGATTGAATCTATGCTTGTGTGGATCTGAGGTATTGTTCATGGTTTTTAGTAGTTTCTATATCCATAATTTGGGCTTCTAGATGGTCCTACAATGCGAGATATTTTCACTAGTATGTGAACTAGGCAATTCAATATTTTTGGTTGTGGTATGGGAGAAATGTGGTTTCTTCGCATTTCTTCACATCATGGTTTTAGGTCTTGCAATTCTAAGAATAAGTTGATAAGGTTTCTCTCTTTCTTTGTTCAAGATAAATTGAGATTTGTGTTAATGTTCATGATTTTTTGAGTTATAGTGATTGATAGTTATTCAAATGTACAAAATGATCATACTTTTCAAGTGAAGGTTGTTGTGAAGCTTCTAGATGAACTTACATGTGTTCATTGCATACTCCAAATCATGTTGAAGTAAAATTTGTTGTCTGAAAATATTGGACTAAGTCAAGGATGAAAGTACTTAATTGTTTTATGTGTTTGCACAGGTGTTGGCCGACCTTGTGTTAAACACTACTTGTGAAGCTCATGGAAGCATGTTGAGGCATGTTGGGACTCATTTAGGTCCTCATTAAGAATGTTTTTTGGTCACCCTCATTGTCTTCCATTGTGGGAATGCCTTGGAACTGACCTAATTTGAGTTTGTAAATATATTTTGTGTATGCCCAACCTTGGAAGGGTTTCAAGGTTGAAGACATTATAAGATGAGATGTTTGTGAGAGACATGGATAGATGCGAGATATGAGTGTGTGATGTGAGTTTGAGTAGATTAGTGTGAAACTCAAAGTGTTGAGTTCTTGAAGGCAGTGAGGTGAATATGTACTATGTCTCTCAAGCATATCTGCAAGAGTGTGAGCAACTGTGGTGGAATTCCTATTGTATTGAGATAGATTTCTCTCTATAAAAAATTTCTTCCATCTTCTTTGTAATTCTATGGTAGTGAGCTTGGGTAGTGTGTCCTATTCTGGTAGTGAGTCTCTGTATTCAATTTTAGAATTCTTTATATTGTGAGCTAATCCTCACTATGGTTTTTCCCTCACCAGGTTTCCATGTAAATATGGTGTTCTTATATGCATGGTTTTACCACTTTCAGTTTCTATTTATGCAATTAGCAATTACACACATTACGAGTGTAATTTTTTTATGAATGCTTCTAGATCTAATTTTTGTTGAGAGTTTTAAAGGTTGAAGTTGCTAGAACTGATTCACCCCGCTCTTAGTTGTCTTGTTCAACAAAAATGAGCTTGAAGACCAACAAAAAAAACTAAAATGCTGCTCCAATACTTCACTTTTGAATTCTTAACTAACTTCTCCTTGCTCTTGAATGTGAATACTTGTGATCTCATGTGAATTTCTCTTCCTTTCTAGTGTAAATTTAATATGAAGCTTAGTTTTATAGGCTTCCTTTCTAATTTTCCATTTATTAAATCCTGAAAGCCGACACTTGAAATTTGAATTTGAGACTATGAAATGCTACCAAAAACACGTCTTAAGTTGAGTTTTAGGCACCTAAAGAGGACCCATTCTCCCATGGATGAATGTGTCCTGACCTAAAGCTTCTAGACCTAATAAATGTCAGCGCATTAATTTAAATAATAAAATTTATTCAATGTGGGAGATAATGTTGGGAAATAAGTAAAATAGGCATTGGGATACATAATAAAGGGTATTAGGGGCCCATTAATGAGGTTTTAAAAATGCATAAATGCAAGGTCACTAAGATAGGTCCAAATTAAGTGTGAAATTTTACTTTCACTTAGAAAGGAGTACAATTTTCTACACTATATATATAATAACTATATGGTGAAATTTGCATATCATATCAATTCCCATTCAGTTTTAGACTCAATTTGATGGAATACCTTAATATAATTATATATTGACAAATAAAATAATCTTGTGTGAAGTTTTTCTCATTCCTCAATTTATCACCCCACTCCATTTACACACATATTGTTAGATATCAAAGCTTATCTAATTTTTTTCTACATATATTCCCATAAATATAACATTCATTATGCCTATTTATTACCCATCATTTTCTAGTATTCATTTCCCACAATAAATTTAGCATTCCCTTGTCTTGGGTTAATCCCATGTTATGGGATCATTCTCACACTAAAGGAATCGACTTTACATTTTTAAATTTTGAATTCAAATTTTGTCAGCTACCACCAATTTTATTCCCATCATGATCTAACTTGGTGTACATGTTTCATGTGATTATTAATAGATGTATTAGTACTCTAAAGCTTGTTGACTCACAAAAGTGTGGGTCTAGAATCCTAAAATATTTCTTACCTTTAGAGCTAGGGATTTGTCATCAAGGAGGCAAAAAGGAGGTTCATCGATAGATTGAGGGTGATTTAAGGATAACTAATGAGAGTGGGTAGTGTACAATCTTAAATGTGTCTATACTTTACCATACTTGAATTTACTCCACTCTATCCATTAATTAAATAAATAATATTTTTTATGTAATTAATTCAATCTTAATAAATTTATTTAACCCTTCACCTTTAATTAAATAAAATTGCATTTATTTAGTTAAGCCTAAACTTTATCCCCCAAATCCTCCAACTAAATCAATAAATTAATACCTAATTAAATAATTGTTTCAAGCTAATCAACCTTCATTACCATTTTCTTTAATATTTAATTTCACCTCGCCCTTAATCTTTATCCATTCAATCCTAGATATTGATTCCATCTACTTGGATCACTTGATTTAAACTTATCATCATTTGACAAGTGTCCTAACTAAAAAGAGCTCCACAATTCTTCTGGTTTGTATGATTTCTACCAATTTTTTTTCCAATTTCTTCAAAATAAAGATTCACATCACTTATACTTGTGTAATTGCATGACACTTCATCTACCTGGGGCTTGTTATATTTTTATGTGACTACTCCCCTTGAAGCCAATACTGGGTTAAGTTCTTAGAAGAGGTATTTGCACCAAATGTAGATACATGATTGTTTGATTCAACCTTTTCATCTAGTTCTTCCTTCTTTCTCCATATTTTTTCCATTTGTTTCCTTACTTCTTCGGGATCTACCTTGTTCACAAGATTGTTCTTTTGTTCTAGATTAGGTTTCTTCCCAACTTTTCTTCTACAAAATTTTGAGATATGTCCTAGTTTTTTGCAAGTGTAGCACACAACATATCTTTGATCAAATGAGTTTGTATTTATTCTTGAATTGCACTAATTAGCCTTGTGTCTAAAGATATTGCATGTGTAATAGTAGCCTTGAAAAGATTGAATTCTTCTACTAGCATTAAATTTGTTCGTCATCATCTAGTTTATGCATTTTTTAGCTCTATGTCCAAACTTGTTGCAAACATAGCATTGTCCAACAAATAATCCAATATTATGACTTATTCTATTCTGGTTCATCCTACTTCTACATTTTGTTGCTCCATGTTTGAGTTTATTGCATGAGAAACAAAAACCATTAAAATATGGGTGCCTTTGAGAATTAGGCTATCAAATGGGAATCCTTTCAGTATTGTTCCTTCGGTTCTTGTTTTTATTTCCTTGAAATTTCCTTAGATTGTCTACTTTGTTGAGAAACAGTTTAGTCTTTGAGCTTTGTCCTTCTTCATGTCCTAGAGCACCTTTATCCTTAGCAAGTTTCTGAGATGTAATCAACTGATCAAGAATTGTATAACTTGTCTTGAACTATTCTTCATGAGCTTTTTCTTTTTCAAAATCAGCTCTTAGGGTTACCATTTATTGTTCAAGCCTTGTACAATTATCAATTTTATTCTAGATCTCAACTTTCTGACATTCCTCAATTCATATATGTTCTTCCACTTGAAATTTCAGTTCAATAATGTTCTCATTAGCCTTTTTCAACTGATCACTAACTTCTCTATGTCTATCCTTGAATTTTTTGATCTGCTCTCTCAATTTCCTGATGCAATAATTTTCTTCCTTCAGGTTTCCTTTCAGAGTTTCCTTCTCATCCTCACTTTTTTCCAATTCCTCAAGGGCAACATTGATCTCTTTAGATACAAATTTTTCTTCTAGAGGAATAGAATAGTATTTTCCAGCCATGTATTCAAATTTTGGGACCTTCCTCAAGTTGTAAGACTTTTTCAGAGGAACTTGGCTCTGATACCAATTGTTGAATACACCGAATATTGAGAGGGAGGGTTGAATTAGTATTATGATAGAAAAATTAATTATTAACCATCCAATTATCATTCCAAATCTAATTGCAACAGTGAACCAAAACATAAAATAAATCATAACAAATCGACACCAAGATTTTTATGTGGAAAACCCAAATTGGGAAAAACCACAGTGAAGATTAGCTCACAATATATTATAACCGGTTATAATATATTATAGGGCTCACTGCTAGGACTCACTATCCTTGAAAGGCTCACAAATTGAATAAAAAATATGGCTTATTTCCAAGATACAAAAGGTGTGGC
Source organism: Sequoiadendron giganteum (assembly GCA_007115665.2). NCBI lineage: Eukaryota > Viridiplantae > Streptophyta > Pinopsida > Cupressales > Cupressaceae > Sequoiadendron > Sequoiadendron giganteum. The sequence goes on from CM021101.1 coordinate 156,166,005, forward strand.
TTACTGCCAAAATGAACTAAAGAAATGCACCTCCAAAGTGCTAAAAGCAGTTCCGGTTGTGCTCTAGAAATATCAAACTTCTACTCTGGTTGTTGGTGTACAACACTATTAGTAACTTCACACTATTATACTTCCCACATCATTCACATATCTCCTCATCTCTCTATGACCACTTTTCCATCATGAAGATATACACATCCACAACTTCCTTTATCAATTAGGTCGGCCTAATTGAGGGACCACCCAAAATTCAAAAGTCTTGTTGGATTAATGCAAAATTCCTTTGGGTGCACAAAACCAAACGTGTTATCCAAATGTTAGGCTAGTCTAGACCAAAAGAGGAAGACACAAAAGATAAACCTTGTCGGCCAAAATATTACCGAGTTTTTGCTACTTGGATAGCTCAACTGGATCACACAAACACGCTGAAAACTTGTTTATACCTATAAATGACATTCCTAATCAACATATAAAAAACACATAGAATTTCCTTTTACTGAGAAGACTTCCAGACCAAAATATCGGACCAACATGGACGCTCAATTTACTTAGTCAGTTACCAACCAATGTTGGCATCAATGACAAAAAACTCAAAGGGAACCTTCTTCATTCTTCCAACAACCTCATTTTTGTTGCATGGAGAATGGTCAAAAGCCATCCACCACCTCCTCCAAAAATTGTTCTTTATCCCTTGGTGGTTGCACCAATGGATAGGGAAAATATTCCTTAAAGGATGGAAAGGTTGATTCATTCTAGGGTTGTGAATAGTGCACACAAGTCAAATTTTATAATTTTTTCATCTTTAACTTGTTTATATGACAATTTCTCTGCATGAAACTGTCTAAACTCTCACCTCTTGTCCGACCAACTACTTATTTTCTTGCTAATTGAATCTACATGTGATATTATCAATTCAAGTGATTGAGCAAGCATGGTTCTATGTGAGGTTATGCCTGTAGGATATCTCAACCTTGCAATTAACTCCTCAATTTGATTTTTGTTATTTTCAATTTATCCCATCAATTTTTTTGAGTTCTTGGAGCATGTTGAGGAATTGTTGGAGGTGTTTGTTGGGGTTGTTGTTTAGGAAAGATTTCATCATGAGGTGGATTAGGATTTTGAGGAGGAGAAGGAGGCGCATTATCATTTCTTGAAAATCAAATAAGTTTACATCAAAAAACATATTGAAAGGTGGAAAATTGTTGTTGCTTATGGTTTAGGACATAGAACAACAATCTTCTTCACTCTCATTCAAGGAAACCCTAGAGATCTTAATCTGATGTAGAAAGGGGAAAGAGATTGCAATAGGTTGTCCTAGGGTATGATTAATGATCAAAGAGGGCTTCACCACCAAGCTAGGGCTTGGAAATACTAATGAAATACAAGACCTAATGTTTAAACCTAGTGCAATGCAAAACTTCTCTAAATGACCTAAAAATGCATGTAAATCAGAACAAAAAGCCGAGAGATCAATTATGTGCACCTAGAAATATTTAGGAGCTTGAATGAAGACTTGAAATGATGAAAACATTGAAATTAATGTTTTTTGGGACTCATACACCCAATTGGGTGATTTAGTCCCAGATTAGGGTTTCTGGGCAGGAACATAAATATGGAAAAGATATGTATGGAACTCCCGAGATCTGCAAATTTGACAATACTAGGACTCATACACCAGAAGTGGCGTATCAGTCCAATTTGGATTTTCAAGAAAATCAGGACTTGAATCTTCTCTTCAATCCCTACTCTGCCTCTTGACTTGGTTTCTGGATTTGAATGTGAAGTTTCTACTATGTTGATGTTCTCCAATGATCTTGTAAGTAAGATGACAACTTGAATGACTTTGCAACTTCAACAACTTCTTTCCAATCTTTCTCCTTAGAAGGTCTTCAACCTAGATCTTGAAATCACACACTAAAGAGAGGGAAAAATGTTGTTTTTGTTAGTGGAAAGAGGTTTGCCTTGGTCAAATCCCATTTTGGTAATCAAACCTTGTAATAAAATCAAATAAGATAAAGGAATGATGAATGAACAAAATATGATGTTTCAACTCACCAAACCCTAGAAATAAAAGGCTAAAAACATGCATGAAGTGGATCCAATAGATGTAGATCTTGACTCTTGCCTAAATGTGATAGATCTTGAATTGAATGCTAACTTGAATCATGAAAACCTACATCACAATTGTTAGCTCAAAAACAAACATGATGCATGATGAATTTGACATGATGTGATAGGCTGTCATTAGGTCCCATTACTTTAGAAGATAAAAGCTTCAATATGTCGACCAAGCAGTGTCCAAGGCTATTTGCAATAGAATATGACTTGACTATCTCCCTTAGATTTTTAATATTTTTAGAGCTGCAAACATTAATTCCTAACCTAAGGACATCTAACTATCTAACTGAAAAATAGTTTAACTTAAAGAAAACCGAGAGTATGTTAAACTAGGAAGCAAAAAATGACTAATCTAGAAAACATGATAACTAAATGAGAAAGCATGGAAACAACTAAAATGAAAAGTGTATAAACTATAAAAGTAGAATTTTTTTTAAACAAACTATGAAACATCTAATTAAATACAACAAATAACAGTTCATAACAATTACAACATTACAAAAATGACAGGTAGCGAGTGCTCCAAAACTTCAAACTCTATAACAACATTGTTAATGACTTCTACAAGATTAACATGATGACTATACACATAATTGTTATTCATGTAATAAAAACAACATAAAGGAAAGTACTCATCTATTTAATCTATTCTCCCTCGAGTGGCCAACTCGCGGGTTCCCAAGTTCATCGTCAGGTCACATACACGACATATTCAAAAGTTCTTCCATTAAAAATAATTTCCATCCATAATTTCAACAACTCAGAGATTGATATGCAATAGTCTCTTTATTTATATATATTCAGAGAAAATGTCAACAACATAACATTACTATTATGCGTTGTCTTTTTCTTCTGGAGATTACATATTTATAGAAAAATTCTAAGTCCTATATTTTAGATGGCTTAGATTACCATTGAAAAAGTCTATAATAGATTGTAAACGAAATTTTATGTCTTTAAATGCCCATTACATAGATATTAAAGAGGCTCGAGTTGAACCATGAAGTCTTTAAACTTTTTATAATAGAAATTAAACTAAAAGAAACTATGATTTCGGTCCATCATCCTAAAGTTCTGGAACATGTTTCCAGCGCACATCTTCAATCTATTCTGGAGCTCATGTTGGATGAATGCTTTTAACTGTTGCTTGATGACCAATTATTATCCTACAAAATACTTAAAACAACCCATTAAATTTGCATTGGAAAGATACTTCAATAAATCACAAGAAATAAAGTTTGTACTATTTTTCTTAAAAGGCAAGCAACTATTTTGCCTAAAGTTTAATTAATTGGTAGAGAATAAGGATTTTTCAAAAATGAGATAGGGCTTTATTATGTTATCATGATGAGATTATTTTTACCTCATCATTTCTTCCCCTTCCTAATTCCTGGCAGGTCCTCTTGCCCCTTTGTTGTAGCCTTGCCCTCCATCTATGTTCAATTCTTCATACTTAACACTAATATCATACGGATCCTTTATTGTTTAATCAAAATATTCAGGTGAATTGAGGAAGCCTTGATGAAAAGTAACTCCCTTTTTCCACTTATTGAAGACTCCATCTTCTTGATCTGTATTAATATGAAAAGAAGGGGGTGGAAAGAGCAACAGGGGAGGTCTATACCTCATCCCTATCTAATCTGTTCTGAGGTCTTTCAGGATTTTGGCCAGGGAATCTACTCTTTTGAAGGACCATTTGATGTTAAGAGGGGAGATCACTTCTCTTTTCTTCAGATCTACTGGTAATGGAGTGTATCTCTCTTCATAGGCGTGCCAGGCTTTACTAATCAATTTCTGCCCTTGTTCTATGAAATGGTTATAACAAAATCGGAGGCTCTCATCATATATTTTCTTCATAGTTTCATCCACTTTAATAGCTAAAAAGGGAGCTTTAAAAGTTGTAGGTTTATTGTTGGGGGATCTTATCTCGAGACCCACATTTTTCTTTGCTTGAGAATATTCCCTATTGCATTCTTTCCAATGAACCTGATTACACATGGCAGATAACAAAGATCTCAATTGCACTTCTCCAACAAAAAGGTTAATAAATAAATCAGTATGTGTTTCCAATAGTAGATCATGAACAAAGAATTCACATAGCATATCTTTCTGTTCAGGAGTTGATTCTATAAACACTTTAAGAAATTCTTTGTCATCAAGGTCATGTGGCTGATCATGATAAATTCTTAGAAATTTCCATCTTAATAATTGTTCATTTAAAAACATTGAATATAGCCTTGATGGTCTTCTACATGCTAATATAAATTATCCTATTTGGCATGAATCTTGCTTTGTCGTATAGACCTTATATGAAATGATGCTTTCAAGAGTACCGACTCCTTTTTAACCTGTTATTCTCAATCTTAGCATCTTTCAGGAAATAGTACTGTTCCATCCACTTCATTAATAATGGGGGAATTTGAACTTGAAACCATTTAGTTACAATTGGTTTGGTCTGAGTTCCTTTTGATTCCATTATTGGCTTATTAGCGCTTTCCTGCAAATCCTGCTCTAGTTCCACAATCTTACTAAGAGAAACATTCAGTTCTTCATTCTATCTTTTCTTTTCCTCTTTAAAAGCTTGAAATATGTGCATAAATTATTTTTCAAACTTCAAATTTCTTTATCCTTATTAGACAGATTATAATTATATGTCATGTTCTCTTGGTTCCAATTTTGAATTTGTATCTGCAACTCATTAATGAATGTATCCTTTCCTTCTATCTATAGTTTCAAATTTTGAGTCTCCTGATCTCTTTTTCCTATTACTGTAATATGTACTATTATTTCCTCTTGTTGTTGTATAATATGTTCTTTTTTTTTTTGCAATTTATTTCTTAGCTCATTAATTTCCAATTTCAGCTTTTCTAATTCTGCATTAGCACTTTCATTTTCAACTGTTTCAACAACTTTATTTACAATGGGGGGAAAATTTCCTAAAACATTGTCTTCGACCTCCATAGAAGGTGGAGATTGTTCCCTCTCCTCTTCCTGTATTTCCTCAACAAGGGTTTCTTCTTCATGCTCTAAATAGGAAGGTATTTCCTCTACAAGGGTTTCTTTCTCTGGAGACTGATGAATTTGTTCCCCTTTTTCTCTTATTACTACGTCATCAATAAGATCAATGGTTTCTATTGGCTTTTTATGTTTCTTAGAATCCTTTTTCTTTAAAACACTTCCTATATCTTGAACTGGGGTTTTTGTAGACTCTGAGGATAATCTCTTACTTCTCCTCAAAGGAGGATTATTCTACAAAATGATAGTTTTTCTTCTTTTCCTCTTCCTAAGGGGAATGTTGTCTATATCTAGATGAATAATTTTAACATCTTCTAGCTGATCTGGGGTTTTCAATTCCTTGGTTAAATATTTTGGTGCTTCCTTACCAGGGGTTGTGAGAATTCGGGCTTCAAGAGCTTTAGAGGCCTCAGGGGAAGTTCCTCCGGAAGGTGAATCAACTTGTTTAGAGGATTCCCCTTCTAATTTTATTTTGGGCAGAGATTTTTCAAATTTCCAAAGATGAAAAGCAATAAATGCAAAAAATAGGGCAAAATCTGTAAATAATAAAGCAAGAGACCAAGTTAAGGAAAAGAACATTTGAAAAAATTGGAAGAAGTAGCACAAGATGGAGTGAGGTTGAAGGAAATTCAGAGCATCGTACATTGAAACCCTAGTTCATGAAAAGCAAAAGGTATCTTTGTTATCTGAATTTTGTGATTTGTAAAGTTGAAAGGAACTCTTTGTTAAGCTTATTCAAGTTTATTTGAGGAATATGGCCACTCCTACTATTTTGGAAATTTTTGAGAGGCCCCAACCAAAGTTCAGAAGATGTTCATGGAAAGCATATGAGAATGACCCAATGGGTGTGTTCTCGCACATTCTGAGTCATGTGCTACCCATCGAAGATACAAGAAAATACATTCGTGGGAAGCTCGAAGAATTTGATCACCAAGAGTTGAAGGACTTGTGGGACAATGAATTGATTGATGACTTACTGCTCAAGGAAGAATATGAAAACCTAGTTAAAATGAAGCTGAACGTTTGGAATTATTTTTTGAGATTTTTAAGCGAGAGTGAGGCAACATTTGTCAAGATGGCCCTCAATAGGGTTCACAATAATCTTGTGTGGATAAATGGACCAGGGGTTATCAACAAAGAGGCGATTCAAGATGTTACTGGTCTTTATGACACTGGTGCCATTCTAGTTCTAAAGGTAGTGAAAAATGATGAGTTCACAAGGCTAATTGGTGCTAAGTTTGATGGGAGAGCCTTAACCACAAAGTCTATCATAAACCCTACCATCAAGTATGTTGCCATTATGATTGGACAAAAGGTCTACTTCATGAACAAATAAAATTTAGTATCAACCACATAAATTCACATAGCTTATGAAATGGTGGTGAATGGAAAGGATTTTGATCTCTATGAGTTGTTGAGGTTGCAACTTATGGAAAACCTGAGTATGACAAAGGAAAAGAGACATGTCTTTAAATTTGAAACTTTAGTTGTTTGTTTGTTATTCTATTTTCTAAGGGAGTTACCAGGAAGGAAGAACATAATATGGGATAACACCAGGATGGTTGCTCATCAGATTTGTGATCATCTACCCAGTCTAGGATATTTTAGGGCACATAACAATGCCCTAACTGCTTTCTTTGCAGTCTTTCAAAATGAAATGCATGAAAGAGATATGATTCCAAGGAGGTTGGTGAATAAGTATGAGAAGGAGATAACATTCCTTATATCTACAGATGAATGCATCATTGAAGACATAGAACCCATAATTCAATGGATTGAACCTCTAGGATATGAAATTTAAGAGAAAATGGTAGAAAGGTACATTGAGATTCAGTTGGCTAGTCCTAAGCACCCCTCACTACCTAGGCTCGGTACATATGAGGAGAAATCTATTGAAATTCATTTGGAGGCTACAACACCTAAAAGAAGAAAGAAATTTGAAGCTTTCTTCCAAGATGTAGCATACACTAAAGAAGATATAGAATAGTTGAAGAAGGTCCTTGATGAAAGGAAAGACAAATTTATTCAATTGCCCTCTGGACCCAAAAAGTTAGGAAGACTATCCTCTGGTGCTACCCCAACACCTATTTCATGTTATGCCACCCGTAGTGGTGCTAATGTTGAGAAAGGGAAAAGGAAATAACAAAGTGTCTCTACATCTGTTGATGTTACTACCCCTACTAGTCCTAGTACCAAGGCATCTAAGAAGGGCATACCTACTGCTACACAATTTGTTGCTTCAGAAAGAAGAAGGGTAAAATAAAAAGCTCATAGTAAAAGGATTTTGAGTGATGTTGTTGAGGAAGAAATTACACTTGGTCTAGAAGAGGAGCATCAGCTGAAAAGAAAAATATGAAGTAGTACCTCTGTGAAGGAGCCAAAACTAGTATTGTTGTCTCTATAGATGAAGAGTCAAAGGAAGAAGAGGATTCCTATCGAATACATGTGCACATAAAGAAGAATAAAGAAGTCTCATATGATCCTATGGAGAACATGCCTAGTTCCCCTCCATTAAGTAATCATCCACTCTTGGTTCTTGGAACCTTAGTGAACAATATGATTGACAATGATCTTATGTCAATTGTTGAATTATATGATGAGGTTAATGATGAAGGGAAAGAAACCATCATAAATGATTTTGCTCAGTACATAGTTATCTGTAACATAAACATGGATACCATATAGTCAAAATTTAGTGAAAATGTGTGGAAAGAGTTAGTACTTAGAAGGTAAGAGGCTTTAAATGTCGAAGACTAGATGAGAAGTGAAGCCTTGAAATCTGTTAGTTCAACTTGTTTAGATATAGAAGTTGTAAATCTATTGAAAGAATGTTCTACATTGTTTAGAGTCAAGTAGAGAGTCAACATGTTAATGAATAAGGAAGATGAATATGTTGAAAAAGTAAGACAAGAAACTCGGGATGTGATTGGAAAATTAGCAAGGAGCTATGGGACAAGAATCAGTTCTTCATCTCAAACTGCTCAAACTCAGAAACATACTACTGTTGCAGAAGTTTTGGACAACGCAGTTTTGGAGGCTGTTGATGAGGCACTTGGTGCTCCCGAAACCCCTGCCCCTCAAACGGACATAGAAGAAACGACAAGTAAGAGGTCTGATGACCATCATTAAGATCAATCCAGTGAGAAGAGAGAAGAACATCAAGAATCCACCAAGAACGGGGAAGAGAAAAACAAAGATAAAATTGAAGGAAGTAGAGATAAAAAGGAAAATAATGACAAAGATGATGAGGAAAAAGGGAGAAAGAAAACAAAGATAAATCCTCTAGAAATTCATCTAAAGAAGAAAAGGAAGAAGAAGAAGAAGAAGAAGAAAAGGAAAAAGAAAAGAAGAAAGAGGAAGATAAGAAAGTCATTCCAGCTAAAGGTGAAATTTCCAAAGGCCCCGAACCATCAAAGCCATCCAGAGAGACATTCAGAAGTACCCTTAAAGGTCTTCTTTCAAGAAAATTTGTAATCCAGCCTGCACTTCCACCTCAACTAGTCAACCTACCATCTCACCTAGGTTATGTGGATTTGACCAAGATTACACCAAGTGACAAAATAAAGCTAAGTGGCACTTTTCTCAGCTCTGTCACACAGGAGGCTACAAAGTCATATCAAAAGTGCAATGAGTTGATAAATGAAGCTATCAAAGCTCTACAAGAGACTGTCCCTGGTGCTAATCTAGACAAATATTTAGCTCGATTGAAAATTTGAGGCTTATAGTTGATTCTGTTAAAGAGTACACATCTAATCTTAGGTTGCAAACTGCAAAAGAAGTAGAGTTGAGTTTGTTAGATAAAAGGTTGTTGTTTCTGCAAGACATGTGTACAGTTGCACGTCATAAGGCTTTGCAAACTTTGAAAGAGGTAAGAGAATGTGATGAGGAAGCCCAACTACTATTTATTTACTGCATGAAATGGCCAGAAGCCACTCGAGGTATCAAGGATCTAATGGACTCAATTGAGTCTCAACTTGCTGATATCTCCAAAGATTATAAGATTGTCAGTGATAGAAACTATGTTAGGTGGGTTTATATTGCAGATCTTCAAAATAAGTTTTTCATATTGTGGAGATAGAAAGAAGAGGCTATGAGGTGGTATGCGCAACTAGGAGATCTGGTTATGTCCAGACATGCTACTGTATCATTTTCTCTGATGGAAGCAGAAAAAATTGAGAAAATGAACATTGCTCCATCCACTCTAAAAGAAGGAGAAGAATGTCTGGCAAAAATAGAAACTCTACATAAAACACTTTCCAGGGAAAAAGGAGTTTGGGATGATGGAAATCCTGCATGGGAAGTGATTTTCAAAGAATTACAAGGTGGCCCAGTTCCTAATATGATGTTTTTCCCCAGTCCTTTGTCCTTGATGTCAAAGGGGGAGAAGAGGAGATAAGATGTTTTATGCTTGTTTTTGTACATATGATAAGAGGAGTTGAGCATAATGTCTATTTGAAGCAAGTTTCATTTTTGGCACCTATTTCCATCAACGACAAAGGGGGGGATTGTTGGAAGAATGAAGAAGGTTCCCTTAGAGTTTGTTGTCATTGATGCCAACATTGGTTGGTAACTGACTAAGTAAACTGTGTGTCCATGTTGGTCCGGTCTTTTAGTCTAGAATTCTTCTCAATAAAAGGGAATTCTATGTGTTTTTGATATGTTGATCAGGAATATCTTTCAACATGTTTGTGTGATTCGGTTGAGCTATCCAAGTAGTATAAGTTTGGTAATATTTTGGTCGACAAGGTTTATCTTTTGTGTGTTCCTCTTTAGGTCCAAACCAACCTAACATTTGGATAACACTTTTTTTTTGGTGCACCCAAAGGAATTTTAGATTAAGTCGACAAGACTTTTTGAATTTTTGGATGTTCCCTCAATTAGGCCGAGCTAATTGATAAAGGAAGTTATGGATATGTATATATTCATGATGGATAAGTGGTGATAGAGAGATGAGGAGATATGTGAATGATGTGGCAAGTATAATAGTGCAAATTTACTAATAGTTTTGTACACCAACAACTGGAGTATAAGTTTGATATTTCCAAAGCATAACCATAATTTCTTTCAACACTTTGGAGGTACACTTGTTTAGTTCATTTTGGCAGTAAGCCACACATTTTGTATCTTGGCAATAAGCCATATTTTGAATTTAGGTTGTGAGCCTTTCAAGGATAGTGAGTCATGGTTATAATATATTGTGAGCTAATCCTCACCATGGTTTTTCCCACTTTGGGTTTTCCACGTAAAAATCTTGGTGTCGATATGTTATGATTTATTTTATTTTTTGGTTCACTGTTGCAATTAGATGTAGATTGATAATTGGATGGTTAATAATTAATTTCACTAGAAGAATACTTATTCACCCCCCCTCTCTCAGTATTCGATGTATTCAACAAAAGTGCCACAATATTTTTTAGGAAACTCTATTGTGAGTTTTTCATCAATAAAATCCCAAACTATTTTGAAATGTGGGACTTATAGGGTAGATGTGGGGGCTTCACATAGGATAGAGTGGGGGCACATATCGATGCACAATAGCCAGCAAGACGAGAACTCGCTAGACCAATATATGAGCATTTGATTATACCTTCCATTGTGAAGGAGAGAGTTGAGGTGGATACATTGTAGTCGATTAGTTCCCTCACCTAGAGCCTCATACAACATACTAGTCCTCTAGCATAGGGTGAGTCAGGTGAGTCTTCAAGGAGTAGAGTTCCACCTCATTTTTAGGCTTGTAGGTCACTCTATGTTTATGATCCTATGTATAGTCAGGATGCAAGTGCCCAAGGTACATCTACAACTAATAAGATGGTGATGACATATTCCCTCCTTAATGAGACATTTGGCCTTAATAGTTAGGTAAATGTTAGAAAGTTCATTGAATTTAATTTATTAAATTAAATTTTTAAAATGTAATATTAACTAAATTAGTTGAATGATTATAGTGAAGTTTTAGGGTCATACTGTTCACTCTATTCTCAGTGGTCCTCCACCTCTCTATTACATGACCACATGTACTACGAAGGTATGTAACTAGTAAAGAATTATAAATACTACATGTGGATAGCTAAAAATTATATGAATAGTATTCTTATATCTCATTTTGGATGTTGAATAGGTTAATCTTGGAGCTTCAATGGTAAAACTTGCTAGTGGAGGTAGTCATCGAAGTTTCAATAAGGTAATATAGATTATTTATAATTTTAAAATAAATAAAATGTATTTTGTAATTGAATAATGTTTAATGACTTGAAGGTTCTAGATAGTTTGTAAGTATGCTCTGTACTTTTTAATTAATTTAATTTCAAATTTTTATGCACTTCATAATCTATGAATTTAATTTTTTCATGTTGTTGAACTCCAAAAATATAGGTTAGTGGAATCACTAGCTCGTAGCATACTATCTCCTTGATCATTATTGGGCTCATGAATGTTGCTTGGGATATTGATCTTAATGCTACCCTTGTCCTATGTTGACTAAACTTATCATGATGATATTTTATTGCATTCATATTATGGTTGTAGACTTTCATTTATACCTTTGAAGTGTTTGACATCATATAGGACTACTCTCTTGCTTTCTTGATTGTATACTATCATATTTTATCAATTATCTTCAATGGTATCTGCTCCATAGACAAGGTACTATACACTTATCATTTATAAATATATGCTCTATTTATATCCCTTCACAAGAACCATCCTTTATGAATATGATCATTAAAAGGATACTATCACTTTAAACTATCCTTTAATAACAAATGGATACTCCTCTTATAACATTGTACTAAATTTGTTGCTTCTCCTACAAGACTATCTTGTAGCATTGGATTTCATGTGATTACCACCATATTCATGATTGTTATGCGCTCTCTACCTTGAGGTATCTTGGTTAAAAAAATATAAAGTATCTCCTCATAAAAAATCATCTTCCACAATTATCCCTTGAAGCATTCTTTGGTATTAAAATACATGTGACTATCCTATTATATCTTGTGACTTTAGACTATCATATTTAGTCTTATGTAACTATCCTATTACAATTATTTATTTATGCTATATCCTTTATCCTTTATTTATTTTCCTTTATTCATCATTTATCCTTTTGATCATTACTCTTCCTATGTGAATATTACATCATCTACTATAATGAAGATATATCACTCCATTTCTTAGCTATCTCTTCTTTGTGATTCATCCATGAATATGAATAGAATGTTCAGGTTTTATGAAAATCATGGAGTGTCTTTATAGGTATGAATTTTTATCAAGATATTAGGACCATGGTCTCCTCATTTCTCATTATCATTACATAATTTTATTCTTAGTTGACAATGTTCATTATTGCTTCTTTTCATACATCTCACTATCATGCTTTACATTATTTCTATAAATCTTATCCCCACTTCAAAAAATTCTTCATACTTCACATCAACAAAGGTTTGCATGAATTATTTATGTAATCATGATATTGTCCCTTGCTTGCGTGATATGATTATCCCTACGACTGCCATCTTGTGACTGTCCTTTACTTTAAAATTGTCCTCATGAAACATGCAAACCCTTGACATTCAATTGATACTCGTGAAGACTCTTATTGATATGAGGATACTATGTCCATAGTCAAGAGGATAGGATACTCTGTCATTTCCCCTCATTTATCCTAACTATCACATTTCTTTGTCATGTGTCCTATTATTACAACCCTACCTTGTCATTCATGAGACCCCTTACTATGCAAGATTCCCTTATAACAACCTCTTCATCTATCAAATTCTTCTTACCAATTTAGAAACTGCCCAATATGGCTCTTGTGTATTGTGTTTTGTCTTGTTGGTTCTCTAGGTAATATTACTCTCTTCTATCAACCTTTTTTTCACTATGTTTTTCATGAAGGGTTTTGATCATAAAATAATATTTGAAATAGAATTGGATGCATTAGCATATCCCAAGGAACAAAATGTTGCAATAACCACATATTAAACTATGAAGCAATATATAGTTCAACAAGTACTCAAAATTTTGTTGTCTATGTCATACATTATGAGCCATGACCTACATCACTCTTCTAGTTTTCATAATTGAATAATGTTGGTTTATTTTTAGATGATGCAAGAAAAGACTCATATTGATATTGATAGGGCATTGGAGAATTGTGTCTCTACTGTAATAAAGAGATTGATGCCTCAAATGGGGTTATGAGGAAAATTAGTAAATTTCAAATTACATTCATTGTTTTAGTTGTTTATCATTGAAAAAAAATGATTATTGATTTTTAGTTTAATTTCTATTTGGATGGTTTTTATAGGGCTTAAAAATACCACAGTGTAAGCATTTCATTGTTTAAGATGAGGAGAGAGATCATTTGGTGGTGGTAAGTGATTATTTTGTTAAATATTTCATTTTATATAATGTAATTTCTATATATTAATGTATATACTTTTTATTGTAATAGGTATGGCTCCATAAAGAATTAAATAGGAGGTCTAGCCCTCGAGTCCAAAATAGACCACCATCATACGCATCTCCATCCCCTTGATGATCAAAGGTCACTCATGATCTATTTTCTCCACCTAGAGGGGAATGCCTATTTATTAGGGTCCTTTATTATATACCTATATGGCATTTTTGGACATATATTTTTTATTGCATATACATGACATTGTATGCCCATATGGCATTCTTGTAAGCCTATATGGCTATTATGTATATATATCATACTTATAATACCGATATATATTTATGTATGCCTATATGGCTAGTTGGTTAATACATTTTTTTTTATTGATGGTGTCCATATTTGCATTATAAATGATTATTTAAATAAATAAATGATTATTCGACATAACTATAAATGATTAAAATGTTATACCAATACGTTCTCACAAAAATGTTCTTATATTATTTCCTTACAATAAACCAAGTGCTTTAGGATATGCTAAGATGTTTATCTCTCAAGCATGTAATGAAAACACAAGGAAAAAGAGCTAATTACAGATAATATTTTTAGATTTTAAGTTTTTCGATAATAATATGTTGCCTCCATTATAAAATGACAAGCTTCAATGGATATTTGTAGATGGTTTACTTCAAATATTTAAAATCCAAGTGTATTCCATGCTTCATAACTTATTTCACACTCATTTCACCTATATTTGTTGGTTAATTATTATATTTCCTACAGTAGTATGTGTTTGTGGTCTTGGATGGCATAATTTTGGTATATAGTTAGGGAATCAAGTTTTATTCAAGATAAAATGCAAACAATTTACACTATCTTTCCAATAATTTTATTCAAGTATATTCGAGTACCCATCCTCTAGTTGGTTGATCACTACAAGTTTATAGACATATTCTTCATTCCCATAATTTCATTCATCTCAAAATAATGTATTCCTATATCGACTAAAACGTTTATGACTACATTGAGTTTAATCAACAGAGGAAACTAGTTCTTTGGTGTAGATCATTCAATCATAAGATTATAAAGACACCTACGTTGACCAAAAATCGTAAAGTGGACTTATTTTATAGCCACCCCGATGTGTTCAAATTTTTGGTTTACCCCCAGGAGATGAAGAATGTAAACAATGCCTATCAACAACTTTTTACTAAATGCAACTCACGTTTTGGAACATCTAAAACATTTTTTCCACGATGTAATGAATTAGAACTATTGATTTGGTCGCACCATGAACAAAACAAAAATTAGGCTATCTTGCAACTTTTTTTTAATGCAATTGACGCTTTTTCCATCAACTGAAAACTCGTCACCACGGGAAAATGGATTTGAGATATGAAAAACCAAGAGAGGTTATTATAGAGGGACCCTACATGATCCTTTACCTTTAGATGGAATTTTTCTAAGTGCTGCGATTTTTGAGTAACAACTCATGAAATTTTGTCGCCCTTTCACACTTTGATCTCTTAAGAGAAATCATCGGTGCAATGTAGCCCAAAACGTTCCAACATGCTAGGGCACAAAATATGACCTTTCTTAGCGTAAACCTACCCATGTGGACATGTTGGAACTATTGGTTTGGTTGCATGATGAACAAAATGAAAATTACACAACCTTGCATCTTTACACTGCATGCATCTAATGCTTTTTCCATCAACTAAAAACTCATCACCGTGGGAAAATGGATTGGAGATATGAAAAACTGAGAGAGGTTATTATAGAGGGGCCCTACATGATCTTGTAACTTCAAACAAAAAATTTCTAAGCTCCATGTTTTTTGAGTAACAACTCATCAAAGTTTGTTGCCCTTTCACACTTTGGTCTCTTAAGGGAAATCACCAGTGCAATGTAACCTGGAATGTTTTGGCATGCTAGGGTGAAAAATAGGACCTTGAATAATGTAAACCTACCCATATAGACATGTTGGAACTATTTTTTTGGTCGCATGATGAACAGAACAAAAATTACACCACCTTGCAACTTTACACTACTTGCATTTGACACTTTTTTCATCAACTGAAAACTCGTCACCACGAGAAAATGGATTGGAGATATGAAAAACTGAGATATTTAATTATAGAGAGTCCTTATATGATCTTTAACCTTTAGATGAAATTTTTCTAAGTGCCATAGTTTCTGAGTAACAACTTGTCAATTTTTTTTGCACTTTTGTACTTTGGTCTCTTAAGGGAAATCATCGATGTAATGTAGCCCAGAACATTATGGCATGTTGAGGTGTGAAAAAATACCTTGCCTAGTGTAAACCTACCCATCTAGATGTGTTGGAACTGTTTGTTTGGTCACACGATGAACAAAACAAATATTACACCACCTTGCAAATTTACACTCCATGCATGTTATGCTTTTTCCATCAACTAAAAAATCATCACCACAATAAAATGGATTGGAGACATGAAAAACTGAGAGAGTTTATTATAGAGGGTCCCTACATGATCTTATACCTTCATAATTTTTTTTTCTAAGTTCCTTGGTTTTGAGTAACATCTCTTGAAAGTTTGTTGCCCTTTCGAACTTTGGTCTCTTAAGAGAAATTGTCAGTGCAATGAAGCCCAAAACATTCTAGCATGTTGGGGTGCAAAAAAATAAATTCCCTAGTATAAACCTACCTATCTAGATATGTTGGAACTATCATTTTTATCACATGACAAATAGAACAAAAATTACACCACCTTGCAACTTTACACTACATGTATTTAACACTTTTTCCATCAATTGAAAACTCATCACCATGGGAAAATGGATTGGGTATATGAAAAGATAAGAGAGGTTATTATAGAGGGTACCTACATGATCCTATACCTTCAGATAGAATTTGTCTAAGTGCCATGGTTTCTGAGTAACAAATCATCAAAGTTTCTTGACATTTCACACTTTGGTCTCTTAAGGGAAATCATCAGTGCAATGTAGCCTACAATGTTCTAGCATGTCGGGGTGTGACACGAGACCTTTCCTAGTATAAAACTACCCATCCAGATGTTTTGGAACTATTATTTTGGTCACACAATGAACAAAACAAAAATTACACCACCTTGCAACTTTACACTCCATGCATCTTATGCTTTTTCCATCAATTGAAAACTCGTCACCACAGGAAAATGGATTGGCATATGAAATAGGACCTTTCCTAGCATAAACCTATCCATCTAGATGTGTTGGAACTATCTTTTTGGTCACAAGATGAACAAAAATAATAATTACACCATCTTGCAACTTTACACTGCATGCATTTGACACTTTTTCCATCAACTGAAAACTCATCACCACGAGAAAATGGATTGGAGATATGAAAAAATAAGAGAGGTTATTGTAGATGGGTCCTATTTGATCATGTACCTTTAGATAAAATTTTATAAGTGCCATCATTTTCGAGTAACAACTCTTCAAAGTTTGATTCCCTTTTGCACTTTGGTCTCTTAAGGGAAATCGTCGATGCAATGTAGCCTGGAATGTTTCAGTATGTTGGGGTTTAAAAAAAGACCTTTCCTAGCATAAATATACACATATGAATGTGTTGGAATTTTTGGTTTAGTTGCACGATGAACAAAATAGAAATTACACCACCTTGCAACTTTACATTGTATGCATTTGACACTTTTTCTATCAACTAAAAACTCATCACCACAAGAAAATGGATTGGAGATATGAAAAAATGAGAGAGTTTATTGTAGAAGGGAACTACATGATTGTGTACCTTAAAATTATTATTTTCTAAGTGCCATATTTTTTGAGTAAAAACTCATCAAAGTTTGTTGCACTTTCGCACTTTGGTCTCTAAAGACAAATCATCGGTGAAATGTAGCTCAAAACACTTTTGCATGCTGGGGTGCGAACAAGACCTATCCTAGCATAAAACTACCCATTTGAACATGTTGGAACTCTAAATTTGGTTTCATGGTGAATAGAACAAAAATTACACCACCTCGCAACTTTACATTGCATGCATCTGATTCTTTTCCATCAATTGAAAACTAGTCACGATGGGAAAATGGATTGGAGATATGAAAAATTGGGAGAGGTTATTGTAGAGGGGCCCTACATGAACTTGTACCTTTATACAAAATGGTTGTAAGTACCATATTTTTTGATAAATATCTTGTCAAATTCTATTGCTTCTTCGTACTTTGGTCTCTTAAGAGAAATTATCAATGCAATGTAGCATGCAACATTTTGGCATGTTGGGGTGTGAAACAGGACATTCCATAGCATAAACCTACCTATCTAGACATGTTAGAACTATTGGTTTGGGTGCATGACAAACAAAAAAAAAAAAATGCCACCTTGCAACTTTACACTACATGCATAGAGGCATCTTAAAGGATAGTAAAAAATGGTCTATCATTACACAAGAAGGAGACCAAAGTCATTCCAATCGCTAGGTTCTACTACTACCGATCAACTTAGCTAGAACCTAAATATGAACCTTTCAATTATGAATGAAGAAGTTTTTAGTGTGATAGAAAATGTACACTTTACAATTGAGACCGAATAAATAGAAGCACATGATAACCCAATCTTAGAGCATAATCTTAAAAATATCAAGAATAAAATAAAGGAAAAAACTAATACGATTATTTCAAATGTTTCATCTTTTTCAAAAAATGTGAATGTTGACATGGATACATCAATCTTGCAAGATAAGAGTCAATTCAAAGTGAATGAAGGGGAATTTTACAATGGATACATAAATCTTCTAGTTGATAACAGTCCATTCAAAGTGTAATGGAATAGGTGGAGATGGTAGTAGAGATGGGCATCAAAATCTATGTTGCCAAAATATATATGATCTCCAATACCCTATACATATCCTTTTCTATTTCAAGGAATGCAAGAGTGAAGGAAAGATAATTGGAGAGGTATATTATGCAAATCATTTTCTCTTTAGGAAATTTCGTTATCTTCAATATTTTCATTTTGATCTATAATATAACTTCCCTCTCATAACTATCATTCAAACCTTAAAAAATTTCACCTCATAAATCTACTATTGAGGCCTTCCTTATGATGCCCTACTTTTTTATATTGACCTTTTGGTTGTATAGTGGCATGTGTAGGCCATATTTTTCTTTATGTCTATATTTTCCAAACTGAATTATATGAAGAGTTTCAATAGGGGTATTGACAGTTCATGTTGGTCTCATTTTGACTTGATATTGAAACAAAACAAAAGACAGTGAATGTAATTTTTATCACAAAAAAGTCTACTATGTACCATTTTAAATAGACCTACCATAAATATGCATGTAATTTTCCCAATATTCACTGTATATGTGTAGAATAGCAGTGGCAAGAAAATGAGAAACTTTAAGTTAAAGAGGGGCAACAAGTCCTTCCTATGTCATATGAAATTTGGAACCAAAACATAAGTAAAGTTGAAATGTGATAGTGAAAGGTCTACCTATCTACTGCAATACATTAATATCAAAAGAAATATTGAAAATATAGAAACACAAATAGTTTTATACTTAAAAATTAATCCAATGAACCATCCAAGTATGCTCTACTCTTTATTGTGTCAAGTATTATCTCATGGTCAAACTCACACACCTTCCACAAGTTCTTTTTTAGAGGTCTATCCCCATATTTTATCAAATGAACATTAGATGTCATGCAAAGATTTGAGTAATGGAGAATCTTTTGATGCGTGTCAAAGTCCTGAAAGAACCAAACATTAACACTGTTAACTGGGTACCTTATAAGCCATTTTCCAGTAACAACCATTGAGCTTGTAGGGTATTCAATGGTTTCTCCATTTGTAACTGGGGCCAAAAATTTCTTTTTGGCCTCAACACAACATAATTAATAATTTTTTCCCTCTTCATTGTCTTCATCTGCAATAACTACATAAACATGCCCTATACTGATATGTGCATAAAATTAGATGAATTTAGTGAACATTCCAAAAACACTACAAAGCAAGATATATTACCTGGTTGAACTTGATCTGATATGTGATCAAATTCAACCGATCATTCCATCTATGTCAGTTTTAGTGTCATCGAGAGATGATATGTGTCAAGTGGGCTTATACATCTTAACCATCATTCGTTAATGCACTCCTTTGACTCACACTCATTCCAAGCTTGAACTATACATGAAGAACAAAAGCATGCCATCTTACATGTATGGGTACTCCATGAATCTATATTAGAGCTTCTCAAGTTTGTGCATGAAGAGGGTAGAAAAGGGTATGAGGAGGGGCAAGAAGGAATATGAAACTAAGATAGTTTTTATTGATTCTTAATTTTGTGCATGAAGAGGGCAGAAAAGAGCATGAGGAGGGACAAATTGTAATGAATCAACATTCATAATGATCCTATGACTATCCTACATTCATAGAAGATGTTAAAGAAATCTTAAAGATGACAATAGATGAGTTGATGATTTCACTTTAAACCCACAATTAATTCCTAAATAGGGTTAGCCCTTCTTCCCCAAATATCAAACCAACATAAGAGGTGTGGACATTAATAAATTTTGATACCTAGATAGTGGATGTCATAATCATATCAGTCAAAATGAATCTTATTTGCATTCATTATAAAAATATTTAGTTTTATCAAAATAGGAAACAATAATATTATGCTCTAGACACAAAACATAATTTCTTAAGTGTTGGACTACTAGTTTGAAAAGGCTAGAAATTGTTGATTTTTTAAAAAAAAAGGTGCATTATCTT
Source organism: Sequoiadendron giganteum (assembly GCA_007115665.2). NCBI lineage: Eukaryota > Viridiplantae > Streptophyta > Pinopsida > Cupressales > Cupressaceae > Sequoiadendron > Sequoiadendron giganteum. Next base: position 156,186,296 of record CM021101.1, read on the forward strand.
TGAAAAATGGGAGGAAAAAAGTGCATTCTAGGCTTTGACATTTACGGTATTCACATTTAAGTTTTTTTCAGTTTATTCTTTTATCCAATAAGGATATGGATAAGGATATGCTCTTCCTCACTCTTTGAATCCGTATCATGGATCCCATCATCATCAAATACGACTTCTATAAGATGTGCTATACCTTTCCCAAGGCATATATTACTAGGATCCCATGGTTTTTTGCAAGTAAAACACAACTTATTTCTCCTGAGCTCATTCCTTGTTTTAAAATCTAGCATAGGTTGCATAGACTTGGACTGATTTGGTTTTCCCACATTTGCCTTGTGTTCTGACTTATTATCCTTGAAGTTCTTCTTTTGACTTTGAACTGGAGTGGAGTAAGTTTTCAGGTCTAGTGCAAGCTCTATTGCAACATCCAGTGTCTTGGTCTTGTGAGCCTTCACCAAGCCTCCTAATCTGTCACTTAATCCCTCTACAAAGAGCATAACAACCCTTTCCTCGAGCATCTCAGGAACCATAACAACAATCTTTTGAAACTCATTGATATAGGAATCCACTTTACCATCTTGTTTTAGCTATGCCAAATCTCTGTAGTAAACCTCTATGTCTTTTTAGTCAAATCTGGAAATGAGTTTGCAAATGAACTCATCATATGAAGTAATCATGGCATGCCTTTGTGACACAAGTCCATGGTGCCACCAATCATACGTTATGCCCTCTAAGTGCATAGTGGAAAATTGTATATTATTTTCTTCACTAATAGGTTTGAGTGTAAGAAAGGTATCAAGTTTATGTATCCAAGCACATGCACTCATCCTACCGTTGCCATAAAAATTAGGTAGGGGAATTTTGTTCAATTCATCCTTGTATTCTTTGGGCTCTTTCTAGGATTTCTTCTCTTTTTTTTTCTTTTTCGTCCTTTTGATTCATAAATTGGTTCAGATTTATGGTTGATTGAATTGCATCAAAAAGAGCATGGTACTAATTATAATTTGTCATGATATCATCAAAGACCTTTGTAGCTTCTTCTTCTTCTTCTTCTTCAGGTAAATCCTCTCTCATAGGAGTGAAGGTGGGTCGAAGGGTTCTATCTAGAGTGGCTCCAAATTGTCTCCCTATATTACGTCTTCCACTACTTTCACTATGTTCCCTTCTATACCTTGGATGATCCATCATCAACTATCCCACAACTACAATTAGGTTATCTTGAAACTTCTGGAGCACTTGTTCTTGTTGTTGTACAAATTCTTTTAGGAAATCATCAATATTTCCTCTTCTAGGACTACCCATTTTTGAAGATGAACTTGTTGATTGATCACCCTCTTCCCATTGTTCTCTTCTTCTAGTGATATACTTGTGTCACCCAACTTTGAAAGGCTGCATAAACCCAAGGCTGGTAGGACCTTGGCTCTGATACCACTGTAAGAACCCTTACAAGGTTCAAACTAAATTTTTTCCCTTTGCTGCACTTAAACTCTTAACTTTGTTTACAACAAGGGTTTATTATAGCATGTAGTTTGAAAGTTTCCAAGCATAAAAAACAAGAAAATAACTTGAACATATATTTTAGGAAGTCAACAAAGATGAAAATAAATGAAGATGATCATACCCAACAATGATAGCTTATCTTCTTTATTTGATTTGAAAACTGATTACAAAATGAGGGGATGGAAAGTATAGTCAGTTAGGTCTGATTTGAGTTTCAGACCTTCAATTACATCTAATGGTGCCAAAGCACAAGACCAAAACCTAGTTGTATGAATGGAAGATGAGGCTAAGTGAAGTGGGTTTATTTTCCCAGCTGGAAATGACTGAGAAGCATTTGTAGCAGCCCACTGGTGGTTGTAGATGCCAAAAAATCCTTAGATAGGATGATGAAATCAATTTGAATATTACTACAAGAGAAGTCTAATTATACTTGAAGCTGGAAATTTCCCAAAAAGGACCTTCTTTTCCAAGTGAACTTCTTGAAAAATATTCTTCTAGCAAGTGCCACAAAACAAAATCACAATCTATAATTGGAACTACACTAAATCAATCTGGTTAAGCTCAATGATGAATTTTGTTTTTCATCTCACATGGTGGAATGGGGCCATCACCATACCACTTCATCAAGGGAGCACCACCTTGAATTGACTGAAAACTGATTTAAGTCAAGAGATACCTCTCTTCAAATTGTCTAAACATAATAGCAACACAAAAACATGTCTCTCATGACCTTCCAAGCCTTCTTAAATAAGGGCTCAAGGAAAAACCACCCTAAGAAGATAATTATATTTTTTTCAATAAAATATTCACTTACTTCATGGCTAAGGCACCTATCCCAAGTCACCTTCAAGAGGATAAGATTTTCTCAAGTAAAATATTTAATAACTTCTTTACTAAGGCTCCTTGAACCGCCCTAGAAAAGATCTGATTTGTTCAAATAAAATATTCAATAACTTCTTTACTAAGGCTCCTTGAACCACCCTAGAAAAGATATGATTTCCTTGAATATTATATTATTTCAGTTTGGAAGCTTCCTTGGGCCACCTTAGGAAGAGATCAGATTTTATCTTTAGATATTAAGTATTGGTTGCTTCTCCCTTAAGTTTGCTAAACCTCCATAGGAGGGAGAATCTTCTAGAAGCAAATATGATTTGATTTGATGAAGTCGACTCACCTCCTTGTATTATTTGACTCACAAGTAGACCTCCTTGTGTGCTTTGACTTGCAAATAGACCTCCTTGTGTGCTTTGACCTCCTTATGTGCTTTGACTTGTAAATAGACCTCCTTGTGTGCTTTGTCTTACAAGTGGAACATGAGATAATGATAAAATAAGATCAAAATTATGCTTTGCTTGGTTAAGGATAATTCCCTCTTAGCTTTCTAAACACATCACACCAAAATTTGATTCTCTTGGCCAAAATCATTCCCTAATCATGCCATTACACCCACATGAATGTTGAATGGGATAGAATCAAGTCATCATGGTGTCACTCCAAGAATGGGGGCATTACACTCACCCTAATCAAAAATCAATATTGTATGACCTTCATTGATGACTATAGCTAAAAGACATGGTTCTACTTCTTGTAGCATAAATTTGAAACTTTTAATAATTTCAAAGAATTCAAGGTCCTAGTCAAGAAGGAATATAGAAACTCTTTAAGTTCAAGTTAGATTAGATAGAAGAGGTGTGTAATCCTCCAAATAATTTCTATTTTCTTGCAATAATGAAAGCATTAATAGAGAGTTTATTGTTGGAATTGTTGTTGCACCAAAAGATCGACCTGTCAATGCCTGATACAAGATTTAGTTAAGAACCATAGGAGGAGATTAGCCCATGTCACAAACGCAATCACTAGTGTTGCAAGGAAGAGCAAGGGTCACACCTTGCAACAATCCCCCCCAAAACAAGTGTGGGGTTTGAACCTGTGACCAACTCTGATATCAATTGTTGGACTTGTCGTTGCACCAAAAGATCAACTTGTCAATGCCTGATACAAGCTTCGGTTAAGAATCACGGGAGGTGGTTAGACCATGTCACAAACCCAAGCGCTAGTGCTGCAAGGAAGACCAAGGGTCACACCTTGCAACAATCCAATTGTTGGAAATTGTGGTTTTTTTGTTGATATGTGGTTGTCATTGATGTCAACACCATTAGCATTGATGATGCTTAAGGTTGTATATGTCGAGGAGATTGAGAAAATTGTATTAAACATATGTGCTAACAACCAGTGAAGCCAAGAAGGTCAGAAAGGTGAAATATCATGTATGTTGATATTCAGGTGTTGCGCACTAATTGGTTTATTGCTGAACTTATCTAGTATGATGTCCAAAAGTCTCAGTGGTACGCATCAAGATTTGTGCAAGTAAAGTGTTCCGGTATTCCTACAGTCATTTTGGCACTGTAGCAGTTGTTCTTGGAAGAGGAAGTTGGAATTATGGCAATTCCAGTTGTTTTGTATATTCCTGTGATGTTCGTGGATGATTCTAGATCATGTTCTATCTTTGTTGCATTTCCGTACTATTTGGCACGATCGTGGTGGAAGATTTTTCCTTGTGTGCTTAAGTTTTTCATGTTCTTGGCCGACATGATGGTGGTAGCATGTTGTAGATCCTTATGAATTAATTTCTTGTTGTTTGGCATGTTTGAGGATGTTTGTTTGGGTCCTCACTATGTTGTGACCGACTTGTATTGATGCGCATAAATATTTATTCATGTATTGAGGTTGACAGTTATAATTCATCTATTATTTGTGGCCGACAAAGTTGTTGATGTAAATCCGTGTAGCGGATATATAAGCAAGGTTGTTTTATGGTTTGATTAAAAGTGAGTGGTGTGTGCTCAAGTGTACAAGAGATGTAAAAGTGTGAATAAAGGTCAAATCATTCAAAGCAGAGCAGAAATTGAAAGAAGATTGAGCAGAGTGTATGTGCCTAATGGGAACTGTCATCAAGCTTTTGAAGAAGCTACTTTCTCAGTTCATTCCGCTCAAGTGGTTTTAATATGATTACATTTTGTAAGGCAGTGAGCCTTCCCTTTGAGCAGTGTGCTCTAGGTAGTGTGCTTGAATGCAAGTGCATTCCTTATTCATTTTTCATTATACTTTTAATAGGGTATAATTGTGGATTAACCTCCACTGTGGTTTTCTCCCTTAATAGGGTTTCCACACAAAAATATTGGTGTTATATGTTTCTGATATGTTGTACAATTCTTTCTTTCATTATCATTCATCCGATCTAGAATTAAAGGCTAATAGTTTGATTAAAGTTGTTAATTTTGCTACAACTGATTCACCCCCCTCTCAGTTGTATCTTCTTTTTTCCAACAATTGGTATCAAAGCTAGTTCCTCTGAAGGTGAAGCTTAACATCTTGAGGTGATCCAATATGGCATCTTACAAGAAGGATAGTCTGAGATTCGATGGTACAAACTACACCATGTGGAAAGTCAGAATGGAATGTCATTTAAGGTGCATTGGTGAAGCCTTTTGGAAGATTACAAAAGATACATATACTATTCCTCAGAATGGTCCCTCTACTGCTGATGAGATCAAAGAAGCTAAAATTAATACTAGATCTATTGAAACATTGGTGAGTGCCTTGACAGATTCTGAAATGTCAAATGTGATGGGTCTGAAGATTGCATATGAGATCTGGACAAAGCTGGAGTTATTGTATGAAGGAGATCCACTTGTAAAAGTTTCTAAGCTACAAAGTCTAAAAGGAAAATGGGAGGACATGAAGATGAGCAAAGATGAGAACATCCACTCTTTCTCTCAGAAGATAAATGAAATGGTGACAAGCATCAGATGTGTCGGTGGTGTCTTGGATGAAGAAGAAATTATTTCTAAGATACGCAGATCTGTGCCTCCTTCTTACAAAGCGAAAGCTCATGTTATTGATGAAATCAAGCTAGTGATTAAAATAAAAAAAGATACGCTAATTGGAAAACTTGCAGCCTTTGAGTTGAGAGAATTTGGTGAATCTACTCCTAAAGTAGAATCTACATTCAAAGCCACTGTATCCGGGAAAAAGAAATATGATATAGGAGAAAGTTCCAAGAAGACATTTAGCTATGAAGATGAGATGAAAAATATTGAAGATGAAGAAAGAGAGCTAGAAAAATTGGAAGCACTAATTGTAAGAAGAGAATCTAGAGGCCATGGTAAGTACAAACGAAAGCTACCTATTAAATGTTTTTCTTGCAGTAAAATAGGTCATTTTGCATCAAGGTGTCCTGAAAGAATTTCTAAGTACAAGCCTAAAGACTCTAGATTTCAAAGAAAGTGTTGTTATGCTGAAGAAGGTATTACTGATGATGAATCTGATAAAGGTAATGGAAAATAAGATGACTGGGTATTTATTGCTATCAAATAAAATGGTCAAGTGTCCACTGAATCTGCTAGTAATGTGAATGTTGAAAAAGCTCTTGCAGCCAAAGTTGAAGAAAAGGATGAATGGGTGATTGACAGAGGATGCTCACATCATATGACTGGTGACAAGAATAAGTTTGTCAATTTGGAGAATTACGATGGTGGCATTGTAAGATTTGGAGACAACACTTTTGTGTGATTCATGGCAGAGGCACTATTTATTTTGGTGGTAAGTATAATACTGATGATGTTCTTTATGTAGAAGGCTTAAAGCATAACTTGTTGAGTGTTGGACATATGGTAGACAAGGGATACAATCTTCAATTCAAGGATGGTAAGTGCAAGATACTGGGAAATACAGGAAAATTAATTACCTTAGGTACAAAGACAAAAGGTAATATCTTTCAGTTGAGTATTGCTAAAGGAAGCTGCTTGATTGCTCAAATTGATGTAAGTTGGTTATGGCATAGGATATTGTGTCATGTGAAATTTGATAATATTGTAAAGATAAGTTCTTCTCAAGCGGTCAAATATCTTCCTAAGATAGTGAAGCCTACTAACACTGCGTGCAAGGAATTTTAGATGGGAAAGCAAACAAGAAATTCCTTCCAAAGCAAACAGTAAAACTCTAATGGAGTATTGGAATTGGTACATATTGATCTATGTAGTCCATCCAAAATCGAAAGTCTACAAGGTGAAAGGTACTTTATGTTGCTTATTGATGATTATTCAAGAATGATATGGGTTTCCTTCTTAAGAGAAAAACATGAAGCATTAGAAAAGTTCAAAAATTTCAAAGTTATGGCAGAAAATGAGACAAGTCTAAAGATTAAATGTTTGAGATCAGACAGAGGTGGAGAATTCATTTCCAGAGAATTCAATACTTTCTATGAAGAGCATGAAATTCAAAGTCAATTATCTTCTCCTTGGACCCCTCAACAGAATGGAGTTGTTGAAAGAAAGAACAAAATAGTTCTAGACATTGCTAGAACCATGATGTTGGAAGCAAATGTTCCTCATTTCTACTAGAGAGAAGCAGTAAGCACTGTTGTGTACACTATCAATCGGGTAAATGTCAACAGTAATTCTGGTAAGACTCCTTTTGAGTTATGGTTTGGTTATAAGCCTACTATGAAGTATTTCAAAAAAATTGGAAGCAAATGCTACATCAAGAGAGATGATGATATAGGCAATTTTGATGCTCGAAGTGATGAATGAATCTTCCTAGGTTATTCTACTAAGAGTAAAGCTTACCGGTGTTTTAATAAAAGGTTGAAGAAAATGATTCAAAGTGCTAATGTCAAAGTTGATTAAGATATTGACAAACCATCCAGATGTAATGGATATGATTCAGATGGTGATCTTGATAATTATAACAATGGAATGAATGTTCAGTCATAGAGTCAACTGCAAATTGTTCCAGTGAACCAAGGAAATCAAGAAGCAGAAGCAAGCAAAAATGCAGAAGAAAGAACACAAGAACAAGAGGTAAGAGAAAACTTCAAAACTCCTAAGTATGTAAGAAGAAATCATTCTGATAGTTAGATCATAGGAGAAAAAAGCAAAGGTGTACAAACTAGAAGGAGAATTCTAGAAGAATATTGCTTGATTTCTAAAGTTGGGCTTAACAATATCAATGAAGCATGCAAAGATGAATATTGGATGGAAGCCATGAAAGAATAACTATTGCAAATACAAAAGAATGAGACATGGGAACTTGTTCCTAGGCCTAAGGACAAGAATGTGATTGGAAACAAATGGGTGTTTCAGAATAAATTGAATGAACAAGGTGAAGTGGTCAGAAATAAATCAAGATTGGTTTGCAAAGGGTATTCACAAATGGAAGGTATAGATTTTGATGTAAATTTTGCCCCTGTTGCTAGAATAGAAGTTGTGAGATTATTTCTTGCTTATGCTACTTTAAAGAATTACAAATTTTATCATATGGATGTAAAGTCAACATTTTTGAGTGGTGAACTAGAAGAAGAAGTTTATTTTGAACAACCAGATGGATTTCAATTGACTGATACAAAGGACATGGTATGTCGATTGAAGAAAGCTTTGTATGGACTTAAGCAAGCCCCTAGAGCTTGGTATGATAGATTAGACAAATACTTGTTGAAGCTTGGATTTAGAAAGGGTACTGCTGATAGTAATCTATATTTCAAATTGGATCAGGATAAAGAACTGATAATTGAAGTTTTTTTTGATGATATTATTTTGAAGGTGATGATGACTTGTGTATGAAATTTGCTGATGAAATGAAAAGTGAATTTGAGATGTCAATGATAGGTGAACTAAAATTATTTCTGGGATTGCAAATCACTCAGTAAGAAGATGGAATCATTATATCTCAGTCCAAATATGTCAAGGAGTTGCTAAATTTTGTTGGGATGGAAGAATCAAAGCCAGTTGACACACCTATGGTGACCGAATGCAAACTCACACACAAGGATGAGACTCCTAAAGAAAATCAAACGAGATACAAATCAATGATGGTGGATTATTGTATATAACTTAGACAAGGCCAGATATAATGAATGTTGTATGCATGGTTGCTATATTTCAGGCAGATCCAAAGGAATCACATGTAGCTACTATAAAAAGAATTTTTAGATACCTGAAAGGAACAATTGATTTTGGATTATGGTATCCAAAGGATGATGATCTTATTCTGAATGCTTATACTCATGCTGATTGGGCAGGTGACACTAATGACAGGAAAAGTACAAGTGGTGGTGTGTTCTCTCTAGGGAAGAACCTGGTGTCTTGGTTGAGCAAAAATTAGAACTCAGTTTCCTTATCTACTGTTGAAGCAGAATACATTGTTGCTGCTAACAAATGTACTCAACTAATGTGGATGAAGCAGATGCTAAGTGATGTCAAGATTGAGTATGAAGAGCCTATTACCATATTCTATGATAATTCAAGTTCCATAAACATCTCCAAGAATCTAGTGATGCATTTGAAGACAAAGCATATTTCCATCAAGTATCACTTCTTGAAAGATAAATTGAGTGAGAAAGAAGTCAAATTGGAATATGTACCTACTAAAGAGCAAGTTGCAGATATTTTAACTAAACATTGCCTAAAGATACTTTTGAGTACCTCAAAGGAAAGTTAGGGGTGATTTCCCCTCCTAATTAGAACTGATGATGTAGGTGTTTGCATCAGTCCATGAATTCATTGCTATATCTTATTCCGGATTGATGTTGTGACTACTACTCAGGGGGAGTAGTTAGATGTTTTAAATATGTGGTTTGGAGCATGTGAACCTTTACCATTGATGTGAAAGGGGGAGAGAAATACAATGTGAAAAAGTGCAATAGGAGAGAAGTATAAAGTGAAGAACCTTTGTGGAACAAAGGGGGAGAAGTGCATTTAGAGCCAAGAGAGAAGTTTGGGTTGATGCTATTCTTTTTTCACATCATGTGTTGCCATCAATGCCAAAGGGGGAGATTGTTGGACATTTTGGTTGTGTTGCTAATATGTGGTTGTCATTGATGTCAACACCATTAGCATTGATGATGCTTAAGGCTATATATGTCGAGGAGGTTGAGAAAATTGTATTAAACATATGTGTTGATAGCCAATGAAGCCAAGAAGGTCAGAAAGGTGAAATTTCATGTATGTTGATATTCAGGTCTTGCACACTAATGGGATTATTGCTGAAATTATCTATTATGATGTCCGAAAGTCTCAGTGGTATGCATCAAGATTTGTGCAAGTAAATTTTTATGGTGTTCCTACAATCATTCTAGCACTGTACCAGTTGTTCTTGGAAGAGAAAGTTGGAATTATTGTAATTCCAGTTGTTGTGTATGTTCCTGTGATGTTTTTGGATGATTATAGATCATGTTCTATCTTTGTTGCATGTACGTACTATTTGGCATGATCGTGGTGGAAGATTTTTCCTTGTGTGCTTAAGTTTTTCATGTTCTTGGTCGACATGATGGTTGTAGCATGTTGTGGATCCTTATGGATTAATTTCTTGTTATTTGGAATGTTTGAGGATGTTTGTTTGGGTCCTCACTATGTTGTGACTGACTTGTATTGATGCGCATAAATATTTATTCATGTATTGAGGCCGACAGTTATAATTCATCTATTATTTGTGGCCGAAAAAGTTGTTGATGCAAATCCGTGTAGAGGATATATAAGCAAGGTTGTTTTGTGGTTTGATTAAAAGTGGTGGTGTGTGATCAAGTGTACAAGAGATGTACAAGTGTGAATAAAGGTCAAATCATCCAAAGAAGAGTAGAAAGTGAAAGAAGATTGAGCAGAATGTATATGCCTAACCGAAATTGTCATCAAGCTTTTGAAGAAGCTACTTTCTTAGTTCATTCCACTTAGATGGTTTTAATATGATTACTGTTTGTAAGGAAGTGAGCCTTCCCTTTGAGCAATGTGCTCTAGGTAGTGTGGCTAAATGTAAGTGCATTCCTTATTTATTTTTCATTATACTTTTAATAGGGTATAATTGTGGATTAATCTCCACCGTGGTTTTCTCCCTTAACAAGGTTTCTACGCAAAAATATTGGTGTTATGTGTTTTTTATGTGTTGTGCAATTCTTGCTTTCATTATTATTCATCAGATTTGGAATTAATGGTTAATAGTTTGATTAAAGTTGTTAATTTTGCTACAACTGATTCACCCCCCTCTCAGTTGTATCTTCTTGTTTTTCCAACATTTACAACTAGTGATACTTAACAAAAAGATACTATAGCGAAGACAAATAATAGGACCATTATGGATATTTCAAGAAATATATTGAAGGTTAAGAGGATTCAAAATCAATATTAATGTGGAGTTGTTGCAACAATACTATAGTTTCCAAATAGATGTCCCACAAAGGCTATGTGTGATATGATTTCATAAGAAGCATGCAAAAAATGCAAATGGAGCATAAAGCACTTCAAATTTTAAAGGATACATGAACTATGCTTTTATGAAAAAGGAAAGAATGCATAAATTGGAGGATAGAAGAAGAAAGTGCATATTCATAAACTACACTAAAGAATCCAAGGCATAAAATTGTATAACCCTATCACAAAAAAGATTGTAATTAGAATGAATGTTGAGTTCATAGATTCATTAGGACTGCCATAGATTCATTAGGACTACCATAATAAATCTATAACAATACTAAGATAGTTTTGAAATACCTAATGAAGTTAAAGCTATGATTAATATGGTGCATTTGATTATATTAACAAAATCTAATCTAATCCCTTAGCAAAATCTAATGCATTTGATTAAGGCTATATATGTTGAGCACTCATAATTTTGAATACTTAGCAAAATCTAATCCCAAAATCAACATGATAACAAAATCAAAGCATTATATTAAGCATGCATGATAAGAAGTGATTAAGAAACATACGAGAATGAAGGAAAATGTAAAGCACATGTATAAAGACTTGACATACTTTAAAATCAGAGATTCGATTTGAGAAACCAGCCAATTATGTGTAGTTTGTTTTTCTTCTTGCATCAAACTCCTCAATAATTCAATATTTTCATGAACTTGCTTCCTTTTCAATGTTCAATTCTATATATCTCTAATAAAATTACTAAAAACTATCGTATTAACCAAACTATAATATAAAATTATAACAATAAAATCATAATTAACATTGCAACACTATAAACATGAGAATTTGAGTTCATATAATCAAATTTGATGTAAAAAATTTGTTATTTTATCCTTCCTAAGTTGGCAAACCAAAAAAAGATGGTGCAAAGGTGGTGGAATGTGTAAAAACTGCATGTTCTTTCCCTAATAGCATGAAAAATCATTTTTTGTCAGATAACACGTAGAAGCAGGAGAATAACATAGCATGTGGGCTGGGATCATAGGTGTCCTGCCTTTTTTACTATTTTTAGAGCAAGAAAAAATGTGCCCGTGTTATAACACGATGCATTTTGGCTTGCTCTAAAAACAACCAAATTTCAACTTTTTCAAGGCGCACTCATGTTTTGGAAAAGTTGATTTTGCAAAGGTTTTCTGACTATCATCATGTGTCAATAGGGGGTTGGGTTGAGGTACATCTATGAGACCTTTCTTTGAGTAATTATGACATCTTTTAAGTGTGATTATGTCTCGTTTTGTGTGTGATATGAATTTTCACCATAATTCCCTATATGCTCAATCCTATACATTAACCCTCAACCCTATACCTTAAACCCTAAACCCTAAACACTATACCCTATACCTTAACACTATACCCTAATGTATAGTCATAAAATTGCACCCCTTGCAATTTCACATACATGTTTGCATCTGATTTAGTGTCCACTCCCTTAGCACTTGTGTAGGCCATTTTAGCCCCTGCATCAACCTTTTTCCCTTCTCAGGATGCTCAACACCCCTTTTCAGTAGCTACCCTCGTGTGTCAACTTTGTGTTAAATCTGATGCTTCTCTTGTTCTCCTCATTTTGTAGCATTACATGTTCGGACACTAGTGCGTCGCGTGGACGTTTGCATGCCGCACTACCGTCCTATGATGTTTCAACATTCAAATGATCATTTATGTGCATGTTTTCCACTTGTCAGCAAGTTTTGTAAGTGGTAACAACTGGGGATGCCTCAAAATAACTCGGGAAGCTTCTTTTCCTTAAATTCTATCTTTTCCATCCATTTGGGTCTCTTCTACCTCTAGCTTCCTCCTATCCTTGTCTTTGGAATTTCTCTCTTGTTATTTTGCTTGCACAACTCCATACAAATTTCTACAACAGAACTTTCAAGTTCTCTTAGCAACACTCTTTGCAGCTCTTGTAGCTCCATCTCCCTTATCGCATGCTTGTGAGCATCCTGGGATTCCATATCTCCTATCTTTTGCATCTACATATCGTGATACGGGTTCTCCTCCTTGAGCGGGGATTGATTTTATCACCTCTTTTGTGATACGGGTTATCCTCCTCGAGCAAGGATTTATTTTATCACTCATACTTGGTGGTGCGGATTCTACTCCCAAAGTGGGTTTTTCTTTCACCACATGCTTTATCCATGGGTGATCCTACAATGCTAGTTTACAATTTCTGGGAGATTCTGATTTTTTTAAAATTACATATTTTTAGAAAATATAATGATTTAAGCCTTAAAAAGTTCCATTTGAAGGATTCCAATTGAAGAGGGTTTAATCAAACCACCTTAGATCAAACCCCCTTGGATAGAACCCCGCTAATTTTAAACCATACCTATAACAGAGTCTCCTTTACACCTATCAAAATGCTAATAAAAAACCACTTTTGATTTACCTTTTGGGGGATCAAATGAATTCATTTAAAATTTATTTTTTGTAAGTATGCATCCCTTATTATAATCTTCCCAAAAAGTATAATTTTAAATAAATTTAATTTTATTATTATATTTATTTTTTATTTCTTGTGAATGTAGGTTTTTCACTGAAAATCAAGCTCTTTGTTATGCACATGTGGAAAAATAGTAGATTATCAAAAATGAATTTAAATTTTTTTCAATGCACTAGATATTGAAATCCTTGATTCCACAATTTTTTTTTTGAATTTTGATACATACAAAAAAGTTATGTTGTATATAGTTTGTCTATGTCTGAATTGTAATTGGTTTGACTTCAAAACTTGATTAAGGAAAAAATATTCAATAAAACACTATGAAACCAAATGAAAGTGCTAGATAACGTAGTTACAAAGCTAAATTCAAAAAAAATATAATTTTATCCTTCATGGAAAAAAAGTTATGTTGTATACAGTGAGAATCACTCCTTAAAAATGGTGTTTACTGAAAAAAACTAGTTTTTGAAGGAGATGGAAAAAGAAGAGCAATTTGATTCCACAAATTTGAAAAAAAAATATTTAGAATGTAGAGACAAAATGTTACAAATCAATAGTTTGCATCATTTTCAAGTTCCTCACGGTTTAGCTGCTATAGGTTCCTGAAAGTGAAGATTTAGTTAGAAAAAATCAGTTCAGTGTCCAGTTTGGCCAAAAATTGTAAACCAGTATTGTGGGATCACCCCCATTTCTGTTCATTTTTCTCTATCTATTTGGTTGTTCGTAGAGGTGGGAACACCAAAAATGGGGATTTGAGTGAGGAAAACCCTTATACAGTCGCAACAATTTCTGCAAATCTTACGCATGTAGGCTTTGAAGACATTCACGTGTTGGAGGCTTCATTACTTGGGTGGTTGTAAGCTCTTTCTTTCTTCTCCTTATCTTTATCATTCCTACTTCACTTTCTTTTAGCCTTATTACTTTTTGTTACTTTATCGCATTCTGTAAGTTCTTAGAAATTCAATTGCTAGCAATTACTTTATTGATTTTTGTGGCATTCTCATTTTCTGGTTTGCACACAAGCTAGCATGTTGCGCTGTCATCCCAGACTCGCGCTTTCATCCTTTGGCCAAGAGCTTGTTAGCTTATCCAGAGAATCTTTGTGACCCGCTCTTTTCGATTCTAGAAGTCACGATATTCCTTGAGGTAGTTTAGGGTAGTTCACCCTGTGAGGCTCTCTGAATGAAGAGAACTCGTGAGTAGTGAATCCCCCTTCTCTACATTTTGGTGAACTCGACGTGAACCAAAAAACTAGGAATTTATTCACCCCTACTTGGTGGGGTCATAACTTTTGACTCAGTGCTCAGAATTCAGAACCGTTTGCACCGTTGGAAAGGTCTCCTAGAGAACTAGTTCAATCCTTAAATTACTATGCCTTCGACTCTTCAATTTTGGTGACCGATGCAAGTTTCGAACCCAAATTTTGCTCCAAAGACCTCTGAAAATGCAAATTACTAGAACATAGAAAATATCAAAAAAATCCAAAAATGAATTTAATATCTTCTATTTTTAGCTCAGTATCTAATTATATTCAAAATATTAACGATGTTCCATTTTATGCATGTGATGATGGCTTGGCTTTGCCTATGTCACTTGACATCTTTGATCCTTCTCTTCTCATGAAATTCCTTACTTTGGAGGATATCTCATTGCAAGAAGATGAAATCATTGATACATTTCTTAACATTACTCTACCTTCCCTTCATTCCAATGCACTCTCTTCTAGAGATGATGCATTTTTGAATGATGAATCTCCTCTACATCCCAATGCACTCTCCTCTAGAGACGTATTTGTGAATGATGAATCTTCTATTCCTTCCAATGCACTCTCTTCTAGAGACATTGTGTTTGTGAATGATGAATCTCATCTTTGTTTTGATGCACTCTGTTCCAAAGATGATGCATTGGTGCATGATGAATCTCCTTCCACATTTGATCTTTTTTGGATCGATGTTGATAATATATCTTCAAATAATTATTCTACTAATTGTGATGATTCTATAAATGTAATCTATGTCTCTACTGCCCCTCAAAGGCCTAAGAGACCAATCAAATACGTGACTCCAACTAGCCCTTCTCCTAAAATATTTCTTTTTCTATTAATGGTGTTCCATTTGATAGTGACTCTCCTAACATTTCTAAGGCTCCCTCCTACAGAGCAGTAGCCCATACTTATAAGAATGGAACGAATAAACAACCAAGCTTTCCTCAAGCACCTAAACCTACAACTAAAGCACTTGGTGATTACAATGTTGTAGAGCAACTCCGTGTTACTTCAACTAAGATCTCACAATGGGACTTGCTTCAGTCTGCTCCAGTTTATCAAGGTATGCTTCAGGAAGCCTTACAAAATATCCTCTTTCCTTCTTCTGCTAGGCCGACAGATGTTGATGCGTTGATAGCTTATATTCATGCAGATTCACTAAATATTACGTTCTATTTGTAGGAACTCCCACCTTCAGAAGTAAAAAAGTAAGCGGACCCTCTAATGATCATAGTTAACATTAATAAAATTGGCATTAGACGTACTCTCATTAATGTTGGCTCGACACTCAATGTATGTAGCATTGATCTATTGCCTAAAATTAATTTTGATCCATCTTCTCTTAATGCTTCTTGCGTTAACATTCGTGGGTTCGAAAATGTTGGTTGGAAACCTTTAGGAATGATAGTCTTGCCTTTAAGGTTGGGACCCATTACTATACCTACCCTTGTATATGTTATGTCAAAAAATTTACCATATAATCTTCTTCTTGGTAGACCATGTATTCATGCTATGGGTACAGTCTCGTCTACATTGCATAAATCTGTCGAGTTCATTTGTAACAATCAAGTAGTCATAGTCAAGGCTGACCTTGAGGCTATGCACTTATGTGAAATGGAAATTGTTGGTAAGGTTTTGGTTGTTCCTACTCTTATTCCTTTAGTGCCTTCCAATGTGTCGATGTTTACTCCAGAAATACCTACTACAAAGGATGCTCTTGAGATAGATGTCCTTGAAGAAGATCCTTTTGAAGCAAGAAATCTTAAGACTGCTTCTTCTACCTCTCCTCAAAAGAATGCATGTCTTGGTGATGATTGAGGTTCTTTGGACTTTACAGATTCCTTCATTAGGGAATATAAAGTTGACTTGATCCACTTAGACCTTCCAACAACGTCATTCATACCTGCTATCAAAGATGGTTGATATTCTATATTGTGGGATAATGTGAACGTAAACTGTAATTTTCTTAGTGTTTATCCTCCTTCTAAGGAAGATGATTATGCTTTTGCTAAAGAGGATGATGTTGGAAGTCCTATTAAAAAGGATGATGGTGATCCCATAAAGGAGTGTGATCCCCAGTGTTGGAATAATACTCTCTATGTAGGTCCTCCTTCTTCTCAAGATTTTCAAGTATGTTATGGCCCTGGCTTTAAGCTTGTCTCTAAATATGGTTATGAGCTTAAAGGTTGTGGTCATAATGAACAAGGCATTCAGGTCCCTATAGAATTTTTACATTGCAAGCATAATTTGGGGCTTGGTTTCTCTAATAAACAATTTGAACGAAAACCATGGTTGAGTGTTGACATGATGTTCGCTAAACCTTGTTCTCGCGGATTGGTTCATCCTCCTTTGTCTTCTATCTTCATATCTCCTTCTTGTGAGTAGTCAAACTTTTCTCCACAAGAGAAAGGTTTGCTTCTTACTTCTCATCCTTTGTCCGAGCAAGAGCATATTTTTTTGAGGCTTCTAAAATCCTGTTTAATCACTTTTCCTTCTCCTACACACAAGAAATCTCATGAGCATGATAAAGAAAAAAAAAAATTATGTGCATACCATCAAGTGCTTGGCCATTCCACTAGTGAATGTAAGGACTTAAAGGATAAAATACAACTTCATGATTCAGGTGCCATCACTTATTCATTTGTTGATGCACCTGCCTCTTCTTCAAAGGACAAGTGATATTAAGGTGTAGCTCTATCCTATATATTCTCATTATCTCGCATGGTTCTCCTCCCCTATATGTTGGGGGTAGTGATAGCTTGTTTTGAAGATTTGTGTCATCCTTGAAGGACCCCCTCTCTCTTTATGTCTTTCAAATGAAGTGTACCTCGATTGGACCCCTTTTCTTTTGAAGGGTTTCTGAGAGACTCCCTTTGAAAGCTTCTCCTTTGAATGAAATAATTTTTGTCTAGCTTGGGGGCAGCTTGAATAAACCTCAATTTTCAAATAGCATGTTTCTTAAGTGGATCCCTCTTCTCTTGAAGGGTTCTCGAGGGACCCCTTTGAAAGATTTCCAATTTAATGATGGTTTACATGACTGTTTGCTTGTCTGCCTGTGTGGCCGCTTTGCTTTTGAACATTCTTTACCTACAGGTAAACATGTCCTTTTGCAAGTGTTCCCGTGAAGCCACTTTCTAACTCTATCGATTCCCTTTCTTTGGGTTTCCCTCATGTGAGAGATCTTGAGGGATACCTCCTTGTAGGTCTGTGGGCCTATAAGGCACTTTCATCTAGGTTTCCTTCATGTGAGAGATCTTGGGAGATACCTTCTTGCAGGTCTGCGGGCCTATAAGGCGCATACTTCACAAGGATTCCTTCATGTGAGAGATCTTGGGGGTTGCCTCCTTGCAGATCTGCGGGCTTGTGAGATGCTTACTTCTTTGGGTTTACTTCATGTGAGAGATCTTGTGGGATGCCTTCTTACAAGTCTTTGGGTCTATAAGATGCTTTTCATCCTGAGGGATTTTTCCATCATTGGTTTGAGGGCCTTCGGTGTGATTTGTGCAACTTTGTAAGTTTCATGGAGCTACGAAGTCCTTTTGTTCAACTCTCCTTGGGTCCGAGGACCTATGGAGCCATTTCTCTTAGAATTTTCTTTCCTTTCTCCCTCTTAAATTCTCTTTCTTCTCTTCTTTTTTATGTATACCGAATCAAAGCTCTATATCTTCTTCATCTTGAGTATATGCCCTTCCTCTCTTCATTTTAGATTTCTTCTATGTGTTATTGTTTGGGGACGATGCATAGTACTGAGAGAACCTTTTACATCGAGGTCTCTTTCACTTCGCTGACTAAATTCCTTCAACTTTTTATATTCTAACATTGTTGTCTGGTGTAGGATTTTCTAGTCTAATGCATTTGATTTGCAGATCTTCAGCTTGGGGGCATGCTTCTTTGGTTAGAAGAGTTATCTTCTTTCTCTACAGTATCCTTTTGGAATATGATGTTATTTATGTTTAGTAGATTTCCTTTAGCATGCATATTAGTGTAGATTCATATGCTTGCTAAAGTGGGACCAAAATGTATAGTTGTAAAATTGCACCCCTTGAAATTTCACATACATGTTTGTAGCCACTTTATTATCCACTCCCTTAGCATTTGTGTAGGCTCATTTTAGCCCCTGCATCAACCTTTTTCCTTTCTCAGGATGCTTAGCACCCCTTTTCAACAACTACTCTCATGCGTAAGCTTTGCATTAAATCTGATGCTTCTCTCGTTCTCATCATTTTATTGTGTGACATGGTTGAACACTAGCACGCCACGTGGACCTCTGCACATCGCACTAGCATCCTGTGACAATTCAACATTCAAATGACCATTTCCGTGCATGTTTTCCACTTGTCATCAAGTTTTTTCATTGCTAATAGTTGGGGATGCCTCAAAACGGCTCGAGAAGCTTCTTTTCCTTCCTTAAATGCTATCTTTTCCATCCATTTGGGTCTCTTCTACCTCTAGCTTCCTCCTATCCTTGGCTTTGGCATTTCTCTCTTGTTATTTTTCTTGCACAGCTCCATACAACTTGCTATAGCAAAAATTTCAAGTTCTCTTAGCAACACTCTTTGCAGCTCTTGGCTCTTATAGCTCCATCTACCTTATCACATGCTTGTGAGCGTCCTGGGATTCCATATCTCCTATCTTTTGCATCTACATATCATGATACAGGTTCTCCTCCTCGAGCAAGGATTGATTTTATCACCTCTTTTGTGATACAGGTTCTCCTCCTCAAGCAGGGATTTATTTTATCACTCATACTTGGTGGTGTAGGTTCTACTCTTGAAGTGGGTTTTTCTTTCACCACATGCTTTATCTATTTTGGTTCATTTCTCTCTATCTATTTGGTTGTCCGTGGAGTTAGGAACACCAAATAAGAAGGTTTGAATGAGGTAAACCCCTATACAACCCCAACAATTTCTCTAGGTCTTATGCGTGTAGGTTTTGAAGACATTCACGTGCTGGAGGCTTCATTACTTGGGTGGTTGTAAGAGTTTTCTTTCTTCTCCTTATCTTTATCATTCCTACTTCACTTTATTTCAACCTTATTACTTTTTGTTACTTTATCACATTTTGTAAGTTCTTACCAATCATATCGCTAGCAAACACTTTGTTGTTTTTTATGACATTCTCGCTTTCTGGTCCACATGGACACCAGCATGCTAGAGAGACGTCAGCATGCCATGCAGTCATCTCAGACTGGTGCGTTTGTCCTTTGGTCGAGAGCTTTTCAGCTTGTCCAGAGAATCTTTGTGACTTGCTCTTTTTTATTCTAGAACTCTCACGCTATTCCTTGAGGTAGTTTAGGGCAGTTCACCCCATGAGGCTCTCTGAATGAAGAGAACTCATGAATAGTGAATCCCCCTTCTCTACACCTATACCCTCAACACTTAACACTATACCCTATACCTTAACCCTATACCCTAAACCCTATACCTTAAGCCCTAAACCCTATACCTTAAACCCTATACCCTAAACCCTATACCTTAAACCCTAAACCCTACAACCTCAACCCTCATCCCTATACCTTAACCCTATACCTTAAACCATATAACTTAAACCCTAAACCCTACAACATCAACCCTCATCCCTATACCCTATACCCTCAATCCTTCAACCATCAACCCTATACCTTATATCCTCAACCCTATACCATATACCCTCAATCTCTCAAACCTTCACCCTATGCATGATACCCTCAATCCCTCAACCCTCAACCCTATACCCTTAATCCCTCAACCCTATACACTATACCCTATACCTTAACACTATACCCTATACCCTCAACACTCAACACTATACCCTATACCTTAACCCTATACCCTAAACCCTATACCTTAAACCCTAAACCATACAACCTCAACTCTCATCCCTATACCATAAACCCTTAACCCTTTACCTTATACATTAAAAACCCTAAACCCTAATACCTCAATCCTCAACCATCTACACTATACATTAAACCCTCAACCCTATACCTTAAACCCTAATCTATTAACCCTCAACCCTCAATTGTAAACCCTCTACCCTATGCATTATATCCTCAACCCTCTACCCTATATATTAAACCCTCAACCCTTTACCATCAACCCTTAAACCCTTAAACCCTCAACCCTCAACCCTCAACCCTCTACCATATACATTAAACCCTCAACCCTAATCCCTCAACCCTCAACCCTTAAACCCTCAACCCTCCAACCTAAAAACTAAACCCTCAACCCTAATCCCTCAAACCCTAAACCCTTAAACCCTTAAACCCTCAACCTTCAAACCTCTACCCTCTACCATATACATTAAACCCTGAACCTTAATCCTTCGACCCTATACCTTAAACCCTTAACCCTCAACCCTCAATCCTCAACCCTTAAACCCTTAATCTCTCAACCATGAACCCTTAATTGTAAACCCTCTACCCTATACATTAGACCCTCAACCCTCTACCCTATGCATTAAACCCTCAACCCTAGATACCCTTGAACCCCAAAAATCTTAAACCCTTACACCCTCAACCCTCAACACTCAACCCTATAGCATATACCCTCAACCATATGCCTTATACCCTCAATACCTCAACCCTTCACCCTATTCCTTATACCCTCAATCCCTCAACCCTATACCCTATACCCTCAATCCCTCAACCCTATACACTATACCCCATACCTTAACATTATACCCTATACCCTCAACATTAACACTATACCCTATACCTTAACCCTAAACCCTAAAGCCTACACCTTCAACTCTACAAACTCAACCCTCATCCCTATACCCTAAACCCTCTACCCTCTACCC
Organism: Sequoiadendron giganteum; assembly: GCA_007115665.2. Lineage (NCBI taxonomy): Eukaryota > Viridiplantae > Streptophyta > Pinopsida > Cupressales > Cupressaceae > Sequoiadendron > Sequoiadendron giganteum. Next base: position 156,207,519 of record CM021101.1, read on the forward strand.
TATATATTAAACCCTCGACCATAATCCCTCAACCATAATCCCTCAAACCTAAAACCTCAACCCTATACATTAAACCCTCTACCCTAATCCCTCAACCCTAATCCCTCAACCCTCAACCCTCAACCCTTATAACCTAGACCCTTAACCCTTGAACCCTAAGCCCTTAAACTATCAACCCTTAAACCCTTAATTCCTCAACCCTGAACCCTCAACTGTAAACCCTCAACCCTCAACCATAATCCCTCAACATTCAACCCTTAAAATTTAATCCCTCAACCCTCAACCCTAATCCCTTCACCCTATACCTTAAACCCTTAATCCCTCAACCCTCAACTCTTAAACCCTTAATCCATCAACCTTAAACCCTCAGTTGTAAACCCTCTACCCTATACATTAGACCCTCAACCCTATACCCTCAACCATATATCCTCAACCCTATACATTAAACCCTCAACCCTAATCCATCGACCCTATACCATAAACCCTTAATCCTTCAACCCTCAACCCTCAACCCTCAAACCTAATCCCTCAACCCTATATTGTAAACCCTTAATCACTCAACCCTCATCCCTTAAAGTCTTAATCCATCAACCCTAAACCCTCAACTATAAACCCTCTACATTAGAGTCATTACACCCTAATCCCTCAACCCTATACCTTAAACCCCAAACCCTCAACCCTCAACCCTCAACCCTCAACCCTTAAACCCTAATCCCTCATTCCTCAACCCTATACCATAAACCATCAACCCTAAACCCTAAACCCTCAACCCTCAACCCTCAACCCTCAACCCTCAACCCTCAACCCTAATCCCTCAACCCTATACCTTAAACCCTAATCTCTTAAACCTCAACCCTTAAACCTTAAACCCTTAACCCCTAATGTCTTAAACCCTTCACCCTTAAACCCTTAACCCTTAACCCTTAAATCCTAAACCCTTAAACCCTCAACCCTAAATCCTCAACCCTTAAACCCTCAAACCTCAATTCTCAAATCTCAACCCTTAAACCCTAAACCCTTGAACCCTCAACTCTCAACCCTCAACCCTCAACCCTAATCCTTCAAACCTATACCCACAATCCTTAAACCCTAATCCCTCAACCCTTAAACCCTCTACCCTCAACCCTCAAACCTATACATTGAACCCTCAACCCTAGTCCCTCAACCATGTACCTTAAACCTTAATCTCTTAACCCTCAACCCTTAAACCCTAATCCCTTAAACCCTCAACCCTCAAACCCTCAAACCCTAAACCCTTAACCCGTAAACCCTCAACCCTTAAACCCTCATCCCTCAACCCTCAACCCTATCCCTAAACCCTAAACCCTAAAACCTAAACCCTAAACCCTCAACCCTAATCCCTCAACCCTCAACCCTTAAACCCTCAACCCTCAACAATAATCCCTCAACCCTCAACCCTTAAACCCTAAACCGTAAACCCTAAACCCTACACCCTACACCCTACACCCTACAACCTCAACCCTCAACCTTATACTTAAGCTCTAATCTATCAACCCAATATCTTAGACCATAATGGACATATACCCTATACACTTAACCTTGGAAACTCAACCCTGAACATTATCCCTCAACCCTCAACCCTCTACCCTATACCCTATACCCTATACCATCAACCCTATACTTATGCCCTAATCCATCAACCCTCATCCCTATGCCTTATAGCCTCAACCTTAAACCCTAAACCATGTACCTTAGACACTCAACCTTGAACATTATCCCTCAGCTATAGAACTTCAACCCTATACCCTATACCCTATACCCTCAACCCTATACTTATGCCCTAATCCCTCAATCCTCAACTCTATACCTTAAACCTTGAACTTTCCAACCTCAATCCACATCTGTTACACCCTATGCATTATTACCTAATTAATATTACCTTATTTGGTTAAAATGATTTAATATATGAATGTGTTTTGTATATAATCTTGATGAAAATATGATGAATGAATGTTTGATTTAATTTGTTTTTTTATAATGATTCTGAAGATGAAATATATGATGCATATGAATGTGTTTTTATTGGCTAACTATTGTTGTAATGTACTAAGCTAGATGCAGGAACATATTCAAAACTTTGAAAGAGAGTGGAAGTATCACTCAGGAGAAGACTTGGTCTACTAATCCTTAATGAGCCTAACTGAACATACACACACTTGCATCCTAGTTGGTCTAAGTTGAGTCAAGTTAGTTTGGGGAAATGGTAAGTGATCTTCAGTTTTTGTTGTGAATTCTTATATTGGTTTATGATCTTGTTCTAAGAATGTTTTGATTGGGGAATGTGATTAAGTATTTATGTCAAGTAAAGCCCTTCCTTGTGTGTTCATATTTATGTAGATGAAGTATATATATGAAATGTATCTATATGTATATATGTATGTGTCTACAATAATCTAATACATATGAGTAAATGTGTGCATGAGTATACATAGGTAGACATATCTACGCATGCTCATGGACGGATTACCCATATGCATGGGAATATCAATTGGACAAATGTGACAAATATATATACACACTTCATGTATATATGTCAATCAATGAAAATGAGAATATATGTGTTTATATAAGGATATTAAAATAATGTTATATATATAAGTAATATATATATTAATATATATGTATATAATTACTTATATACATGTATATTAATATGTGTATATATTTGTGTATTTATATAATATTATTTCGATATATGTATATATATTTATTTAATTGGCAAGTAATACATTTGGTAATCTTGAGGATATAAATATATATTATTTGAAGCATTTTTAAATATGCAAAGCACATTATTATAGTGTTGATGTTTGATATGTTTAAAGTGCTTTAAATAAAGAATAGTGCATTATTGTGTTGTCATGTATATTGTTGTGGCTAAAGTTTAAACATAGCGCATAAACTACAAGGAAAACTTTAGTGGTGAATCTTTGCCAATTGGCGAATATTTGAAATCAAGACCTCCAAAAATGGCGAATAATACAAGTTAGAAAGGATGTTGAATCGTGAGGTTTTTACAAAAAATAAATTTGTCTTGATTTATTCGCTTATGCATTATTTTTTAAACAATGTGTCATTGGAACTGATTCGCTAGTATTTTATACTATAATTACAAATATTAATTATATTCACCATTAATTTTATATTCCTACAATTAATTTTTGGGAAATATCGGCACTAATAATAATTTACCTTTTCATTTTAGGGATATTTTAGCCTTGAATAGGTTTTTTATTTATTGCCATCGATTAGCTTTTTAATCAAATGGTTGCAAGTCAATTCCATGACTTTATATGCACGTGCCTTTGAAAAAGGTTGTTGAGGCCCGAAATTTGATCTCCACCGTTCACTATTGCCAATAGTTCATGACATACGTCATCATCGTTGTATCGGCGAGACATCCCTAAGTGTCCCACCGATGATGTTCACTCACGCCGATAAAGCTTCCATACTCCACCTAGGGTCCACCAAGGCATAGGTACACCACTTGTGTAATTCAGGAGAATCATGAAGGGAATCTACAATATTCGTGCCAAGCTCTCGGAAAGACATCCGATCAAAGCTCTGTTTGATCTCCACCGTTCATTGTTGCCAATAGTTCATGACATACGTCATCATCATTGTATCAGTGGGACATCCCTTAGTGTCCCACCGATGATGTTCACTCACACTGATATTCGCTCATGGAATGAACTTTCAGTCGTCTGATTTAAAAGCTAATCGATGGTAAAATTTTCAAGTTTCATTTAGTCTTACTTTTCAAGTGATATTTTTTAAAAACACTTCATCCGTGTGTGCTCTAATGCATTTTCAATAGTGAATTTATGCTTGGTGGTGAGGGGCTCTGCCTCTCGACCCCACCTATATCACGACAGGAAAATGTCAGGGCCACTGTCCTCGGACCCCGCAAGGAGGGATAACTTTAAGAAACCCCCCCCCCAGCGAAGGTGTAAAATCCTGGCGAATCTTTCCTTTTATTTGAAAAATATAGTAATTTTTCCTGGCAAATCTTATGCACATTATTAAAAAATTATAAAATCTTGGTGAATCTTAATGAATAATTGGTAAAAAATAATAATCACAATGGCGAATCCTAGTGAATAATCACTAAAACAATTAATTATAGTGGCGAATCTCTCCTTTAAAAATTTGCACAGTTGGTTGGCGCAGTTCCCCCATTTTTAAATTTTTTTTTAATATTGAATAATTCAATGAGACTTATGCGCTAAAGTAAAGGAGAATAAATTTTGGATGTTGCAAGTAAATGACATTGCAAGTAAATGAATGCAGATTTTACATTGTTTACTAAGTCTTTGTTGTACAAAATTAAAGGGCAGAAAAAGCATGAATATGTGGTGCCAAAAAATGTAGAATGTGGGAAATAATAGAAGTCTAAACTTGTGCCATTTCTTGGTAAAGCCATGTGATAAGCATAAAGCATAGTCAATGCAAAGATGACAAAAATTTGTGAGGGTAGTCAACTTGCAAATCAAATAGGAAACCTGTAGAGAGGCGTCATTGTCCCTTGACTCAGTAAAAGAGTCATGTTGTCTCAAGAATGAAGTCAACTCAGCCATTCTATGAGATTAGAAATATGAGGACTATCATGTGTTGCAATCTAAGACTTTAAATCAGTTGAGTCATTATGTGAGAGTAGGAAGGTGGAAAAATTGTTAGCTTGTTTGTAGCCTTTGGATTCTCCAATTTTAGTATATATAGAGGTTCTCTCTCTACCATTTTTTACACATTTCATTCTGATTACTCCATTGTTATTCTATTGTATTTTCTATGCAAGTGAATTAGAGAGCTTGAGATTTATTGAGTTGCTTTGTTATTTTCTATTTGTAATTGTTTAGAGAATTGGTAAGAGGCTAGAAGTGGAAGTTAGGTTGAAATTAGAGGAAGTAGCAAATGGGCTTGTGGAATTGTGCTAGGGAGGAAGTAATATCAATTGGAGCTTTTATACAAGCATGTTGATTTTTATTCCTTTGTTACTTATGTTTGAAAGATTATTTATTTATGGTTGTCGTTTTTGGAAAGGATTGATTTAAATGTGTTATGCTACTTTGGATAAGATTGTATTTTCATGGTTGTTTTTGTATTTGGTGAAGGGTGATCCCACAATAGTGGTTTACAATTTTTGGCCAAACTGGACACTGAAATTATTATTTTTAACTAAATCTTCACATTCGGGAACCTATAGCGGCTAAACCGTGAGGAATTTGAAGATGATGCAAACTAGAGTCTTATCACATTTTTTCTATAGATTCTATTTATTTATTTTTCAATTTTTTTGGAATAATATTGCACTTCTTTTTCCATCTCCCACGAAAACTAGTTTTTTTCATAAAACAACATTCTAAAAAAGTGACGCTCACCATATACAACATAATTTTTTCTGTATGAAGGATAAAATTATAATTTTTTTGAATTTAGATGTTTAACTATGATATCTAGCACTTTCATTTGGTCTCATAGTTTTTTATTGAATATTTTTTCCTTTATAGAGTTTCAAAGTCAAACCAATTGCAATTCAGACATAGGCGGATTGTATACAACATAACTTTTTTTGTATGTATCAAAATTCAATTTTTTTTTTAATGGATCAAGGACATCAATACCCAGCACAAACATATTTTAAAAAAAATTATTTTGATAATTTTGATATTTTTCCACATGTGAAAAACAAAGAGCTTGATTTTTGGTGAAAAACCTATGTTTAATAAAACTAAAAAAACACATACATAATAAAACCAAAACATATTAAAATTATATTCGTGGGATAGCTCATTTAGAGGACTACCATAATAATTTGAAATAAATTTTAAATGAATTCATTTGATCCCCCAAAAGGTAAATCAAAAGTGAATTTTTATCAGCATTTTGATAGGTGTAAAGGAGACTCATTTATAGGTATGGTTTAAAACTAGCGAGGTTTTATCCAAGGGGGTTTGATCTAAGGTGGTTTGATCAAACCATATTTAATTAGAATCCTTAAAATGGAAATTTTAAAGGCTTAAATCATTATATTTTCTAAAAATATGTGATTTCAGCAAAAATCAGTTCCTCTCAGAAATTGTAAACCAGCTTTGTGGGATCACCCTGAAACCTTTGTATTTGGTTAATACTTATATGTGTTCTATATTGGAATTTATATATGATTGTGTTTCTATATATATTATATGTAGTTTATCAATACTAGATGTATGTATCATGAAATGTGAAATGTAGTATGCATTGATGTATTGATGTAAATGTTAGTTGACATAGGTTGTTAGCTTGTTTATTCTCAGGGTTAGAATAATCCATGGGAAAGGGTAACCTAGTTAGTAAAGTTGTTATGTTATCATTTTCTTCTTTTGGGATGTATGTTAAGAGTATGAATGGTCAAAACCAAATCAAACTAGGAAGGTGTGTGAGTGTGTGACCTCCACTCTAAATTCTCGGTGATGAATACTTTGGCCAAAGTGGTGTAAGTAGCCACTATTTACACTATCAGTTCATTATGATCTGGGTTTACATACTAGGTAGGGATTTCCATACATGTAGGTTGTAGCCATTGTATGGTAGCTCTAGATATGAAGGACACAAAACCATTCTCTAGGAAGGCTAGGATTATGAGGTTACCAAACCAATCTCTTCGTCGAAGGGTAGGACCATCTTACTAGTTTGGTAGATGTGTGAGGAATTGTAGTGTCTATGGTTGGTAAAAAAGCACTTGAGTGATGCTTATCCTCATATAGTTGGCGACAAATATTTGAGGAAGGATATATGGACCATTTGTATCTCTATTTCAGTAAGCTCATTGAAGCTATGTATGTAATCATGCATCCATCTCTATGGAAAATTGTAAATGTGAAATTTCTTCTTTAAAATATGTAATGAGAAATCGTTATCTTTATTATTAAAATTATTCTTTGATTATACAATGGGAAAGTTTGAAATTATTATGTTTCAAATGTGCATTAGTAGTGGATTCACATATGGACGGTTCAAAAAGAATGGTCATGTAGTGTAGTAAAAATGTATACCCTTGCATTTTCACACTTTTTTGGGCCCGCCTTGCTTTATTTATCCTTCTTTATGGCTTAATTGGCCCTATTTTATGTCCACAAGCCCTATGAATGACATGTTTTTATGGTAAATCTTGACATTCTCCAAAGCCTATCTGACCCCCTAATGACTCTGATTGGTGTGTTCTTGATTTCTAGTCGGGACTAAGACGCCACTAAGGGCATCTTTGGCCCCCTGAGGTCCTGGGACCCTAGTTTTGAGGCATTTGTTGTGGGCCCCTTTTTGGTGTCTGTGCCCGAAGTTTCATCACTTAGGAATAAGAAGCCACCTAGGGCGTCTTAGTCCTCCTTGAGTCATTTTCGAGATTTAATTTCAAATATTGGCAAGATTTTACTTCCTTTATTCTTTGAATTCATATGTTGGCTTGGTGTGATATGATTTTGAGATATTAAGCATAAAAAAGTATAAATACAAGGTTCATTCATTTATTTCAACCTAAGTCTTTTGTGAGAGCATTCATTATAGTCAAATTGAGTTCACAAGAGCATTCAAGAGCAATTAATCAAGAAATTGGAGCCATCATCAAGTTTCAAGTATCATATCAAGGATTGTTCTTGCATCATGTGTGTTGTTGTGCTAACATTTGTGATGTAGGGTTTCAATCTAAGCAAGAAAGCCATTCAAGATCCACCAAGCATTTCAAGATCCATGTCCATTGCAACCATTGCACATAAGTTTTCAGCCTTTGCAAGGGTTTGGTGAGATGGAGCATTACATGTTGTTCATTCACCATTTCATTCATCACTTCTATTTCATTTCAAGGTTTAATTACCAACAAGGGGTTTGACCAAGACAAACCCCCATTCATTAACAATCAACAAGTTTTTCCATCTTGTCCATTTATGTTTGCAGATCTAGGTTGAAGACATGAAGATCACTTAGAGTGCAAAGTTGTCAAAGTTGTAAAGTTGCATTATCAAAGTTGTCATGTTCATGGAAACTCACCTACAGGTCAGATCTAGTTGTTTCAGAACCTGAGATCCAAGGAGAAGCAATTGCAAATCTAGGAGCTCAGGACCACATTCACACTTTTCAGAAATTAAAAGTGGGACTAAGATGGGAATAAATGCATCTTAGTCCTCCAAGTGGAATCTTTCAGTGATTTTTCAAGATTTTGTTCCGTTATCCGAAGACTTTGTGTTTGCCTCAAAAAACAACAGCGTGACTAGGATGGGAGTAAAGGCATCTTAGTCCTCCAAGTCATATTTTAGCAGTCTGTTTGCATTTCTAGAATCCTCTTGGCATCTCTAGGCTTTCCAAGTACACATACCCTAACTTGGAGTTGTTCATTTTCAGTATTAGTAAGCTTCATTTTGCTTATTTTAGTGTTTTGCATATCATAGTGTATTTTCAAACATTATCCTTCTCAAGCATTTGCTTGGTGGTGAACCCCTTAATCTGATAGAACACCCCCTCCTAAGTCCTCCTAGTTGTCTATTGAATCACCCTGAGAAGTTGAGAGTCAATCCTATTAAGGTTCTTAGGACATATTCGAATGAACTAGGTAAAGTGGGGAGGCAATTCAACCTTTCCCTCTTTTCACCTATTGTTCATTTTGGTGAACCCGACTTTGTTTGAGCACTCTTCCTTTTATGTTTTGGAGTCCTTTATAGTCCTAGATCTAGATTGCATCCATTACATTTTGCATCTAAGGTTTCTTTCATCTTGCATTAGTAAAATGACATTTAGGGTTTCCTATCTTTGCATTAGTAAAAGTGCATATATGTTGTTTTTTTCCTTTCTTGTATCATTACATTTCATTGAAAAACTAAAAAGTGCATTGTTCATTCTCTTAATTGTATTTAGAAACATTATTCTTGCATTGAAAATTGAATTTTTTTCCAAACATCAGGTCCATGTATAGGCAACTTGAGAAATTTGTTTTCAAGCCAATTTTTTTTGTTTCTCTCAAAAAAACCTCTGCTCAGACTAAAACACCCTTACTGGCATCTTAGTCCCTCTCATCTTTTTCTTCTCATAATCATCTCCCTATTGTTTGCTTCATGTTTCAGCCTCTGAAACTACCAGATCTCATCAGAAGGACTAAAACTCCCTTACTAGCCTCTTAGTCCCTATTGACTTTGAGTCTCTAGTTTTCAGGGTTTGAAATTGTTGTTCTGTGTTTCTGTGGGTTGCTTTTAGTTTGTTGTTTTAGTTTCCAAAATTGTTGTTATTCCAGTTTCTTTCATTTCAAGTGTAATTACAAGCATAGGAGACTGTATTCATTTTATTTTTTGTGGTCTATTCCTTGTATGAGCTATAGTATTTGGTATCCTACTACTAATACTATGGTTAGACAAAGTGCGAGATTCATGGCATCACGATAAAACACTCATTGTCGATCTTGGGTTATCAAGCTCTCTTACTTTTGGTTTTGGCACTAGTTCACTAGGTATGGACCATACCTTTGACAACTTCTTTTCCATGCCTACCTTACCTAGAAGTGTTATGCCAAGTTTTCAAACAACGGTTGATCATATTCCTCATGAAAACATAATGAAAATGCATGAAGACCTAGCCCATTTACAAGACAGTGTAAGTACTGAAAACATTTCCAAAACTGTTATACTTGCCATAGATAATATTCACCGCATGATGGAAAGTGATGAAGGACTATAATTTGTGTGTAACCTAGCTCATATATTTGGAAAAAATATTCCTCCCACCACTAATGGTGCTCAAACCTCAAACAATGTGCAAGGAGGAAACCAAACTCCTCCCTCTTCAACCATAGCATCCATCCATCCCCACTTACACAACTCCTCAAGTGACCATAATATGCAACTAACTAGTACTATCCCTGCTACCTCACAAATTTCCACTAGTGCTCCTTATACTTATGTGGCATCTAATATCATACCTCCTCTCACAAGCAATCCATTCATTTCCAATACATACACCCCACCACCATATTCACCTCCACCTCACACCACAAGAAATGATCATATCATTAACCATCTCTTACAAAGATTTTCATCCCTTCAACGTCAAGTTTCTACCATAAATCAAAATCAAAATGGTCCACCTTTATACTATGTCATGAGTAATCCATTATCCTTAGAGATATTGAGAATTCTGATGCCACAAGGTATAGAGATCCATAGATTTGAGAAATATGGAGGAAAGGGAGATCCTACTAATCATGTCAATGCCTTCACCACCTTATGTGGTGATTTTATCCTTGAAGACAAACTTTTGGCTAAAATTTTTCCTCAATCCTTGAAAGACATGTCCTTAGATTGGTTTTTTGCATTAACGAATAACTCAATTCATTCATTCAATGAACTTTTTGAGGCTTTTATTAACCATTTCCAAGTGCACATGGTTCCCAAACGAACATTGGGTTATTTGATGAGATGCAAGCAAAATGAAAGTGAAAAATTCACTAACTTTATTTCACGCTATCAGTTACTTTATTCCCAAATCAGTATGAAGGTTCTCAATTCTCATCTCCAAAAGATGTTTATAGAAAACTTACACAATAACATACGGGAAAATCTCACCATGATGAAATTTCCTTCCTCCATGCACTGCCCTTAGATATTATCAAAATGCTATAAGTGTTAGTGAACCAAAAACTACCCCTACTCATCCTGAAAAACTTGAAACCCAAAATATTGACCAACCTTTCAAATGACAACATAAGAATTTCCTTCAACTAAATTCCACCTCTCCAACCACCCAACCCATTGATACGCAAATAGTCACTATAAATAAGAGTAATTATTATATATTTGGGGATCTACTTACCTTATCCCAACTCTTGGCCAAAAACATGCTTACCTTACCTCTTGTTCGACCCCTTGACCCTAGCAGACCATTACCTCTGAGCTTTAGACACAATGCCTATTGTGCTTATCACCAGCAAAAAGGACATGACACTGAACATTGCAAGCATCTTAAACATATTGTGCAAGACCTCATTGATTCCAATCATATCCAGATTGGAGGTGTGAATGAAAAAGGTAATAAGTCTATAGCTCCTCCGAACCAAAACTTTCAAATATTTATCAATCCCATGCCCAATCATAATATTTCATGTGTTAAGGCTAGTGAAACTAAGCCTAATGTGATGAATATTGACATGGATGATGAACATACAAGCAATCATGAACAAAATATTATGGATGATGATGAACAAAATCCTATGGATACTGATGAACAAAGTCCTATTGATACAATGATAGGCACAATTGACATCGATCCTCTTAAACAACAATCCATTAAAATTACTTTCTCTTCAGAAGAAACAATTAAACATGCACCTGATGGTCCTCTTTACATAGCTAACATAATCAATAATAATCCCACTCCTAGGATTATAATTGATCCCGTTTGTGGAGAGAATGTGATCACAAAAGAACTCTTATATGTGCATGAACTCACTCAAGATAGATATGATAAACCAAAAGCATGGATCAAAATGCATGATGGTTTTTCTCATGCTATGATGGGATCGATCACACTCCCTTTACAAGTAGGACCAAAGAAAGCAAATGTATCATTCTCTATCATCTCTAATTTAGACCAATTTCATGTGAAGTTAGGCTACAAATGGCTTCGCTCCATGAATGTGGTCCCATCTGTTGTCCATAAGTGCTTAAATTTTCCAGTCGGAAATGAAATATTCACCCTTAAACCATAGTGTCTTTAGACCCCCTTCTTGCCATAGAAATTTCTCCTTAGATTATTTCTGGCCTGAACCCATAGAACCTATAAGACAGCATGAAGACTTCCTTTTTCTATCCTACCAAAATTTCAAAGCAAAATGTATAACCAGACTATCCCTTGAAAAATTTCCTCCACCCATGCTTGAACATCCACCACCTAAACAAGATAGTCCTAAAGCTCTTCCAAAAAATGAAGACCCATCCATAAAGACACCCTTACCAGTTTCCTACAAGAGACCTAGAGACAACCAAACAATTCTTAATCTTCTGTCTAAGAAAATTTATAAATCCAAAGAGAAAGTGGTCGAACAACCTTCCATGGTTTCTTTCGTTCTTCCTTCCCAAGAAGAAAACGAACCTATGGCTGATCTACCCGCTCCTACACAAAATGGAAATTATAATAAAAGAAATCGCAATGCTAGAGAGCATAGGCATAGACGTCATGCTATTGCTCGAGAGATGAATAATGAGAACAAAATTAAAAATCAAAATCCAAACTTCATAGAAGCAATAAATGATGAGTCTCCTCTCTTATCTGAGACTGTAAATACAACACAACAAGGACCAGAACCTTCTATGGAGATTATCATTCGTCCTCATGTTGTGGTTAACTTGGATGACGATGAGGAAATAGTTAAAATCGATGAGGAAGTGCATAATGAATTGAACTTATTATTTTCCTCATCCATGAGCTTAAATGATAACAACCATGATGATCCTCCTAAACTGAGTGATTCACCATGTATTGAACCTGGTACTTCTCCTAGTATTGCAGTTGATGTGATCTCTCTCGCTAGTGATTTGCATTCCACATACACTGAACAAGACTAGGATGCAAATGACTTGATGGATGGTTTATTTGCATGTGCAATACTAGTCCTTTTTCTTTCTATTTTTCTTTTCATGTGTTTATCGTGATCCGCCATGATGTTTTATTTGATGCTTCTCTCTCTTTGTGCATTCCTCTATTTGTACCTTCATTCTTCTCCATGTCGTAAGCTTTCTGCTTTTCATTTATCTTGTCGCCTTTCATTTTGTGTTTTCCTTTTGGGGATGATGCAAGGCATCGAGACACCCTATGTCTCTTCCGTGTTGACCCAAAAGATTTTTCTTTTCTTTTCACTTTCATTTTGTGTTTTCCTTATGGGGATGACACATGGCATCAAGACACCCTATGTCTCTTCCATGTTGATCCAAAAGGATTTTCTTTGTTTTCGCTCTCTTTGTGTCATTCTTCCAAAGTTTTGTGTGTATTTGGGGAATGATGTCAATTCTGAGCTCTCTAATATCTTCGCAGCATAGATAGATACTGACCCCGAATCCATATCCCTTATGTGTTTCTAGGGGCAACCCTCTTTTTTTATTTTCTTTTCTATGTTTGTCTACTTTAAAGTAATTGCTCACAGTTTGGTGTTAGCAATTTCTTTAAAGTGGGGGCATACATTAGCATTATTTTAGATTGATTTAATTTGAATTTTCTTTTCCATGTTCCTTGATGCGATTTTCTTTCTTCATACGATGCATTTTCCCCTTTGTGGTGACATAGGGAATAATGTCCTTCAAAAGTGTGACCTATCTCAACATATTATATTCCCCTTAGTGGTAATGTGACACACTACATTCCCTAAGCGGTGAATCTTTTATCCTTTGAATGGTCCTCTCTTGGAGACATTAGGAATGATGTCCACTAAGAGTAAGACCTCACATGAACTAAGAAAAATCCCTTTGAGCATCCTCTCTCTTTCTTGTTATGTTGCCTTTTCTTGTTGTCCCTATTAAATTGATGGGAGTATGGCTTTGATATGGACCCCTTGGGGCTCACCTAGTGAACACCTAGCTTCACCACCCCGTGTGAATGTTCCTTTTCCTTTTGTCCTTATCATAGTCATGGGGGTATGACGTTGATATAGACCTCTTGGGGCTCACCTAGTGGGCAAGTAGTTCGCACTAGCCCTTCTAAGCATGTGTTTTGTTTGCATAGTGGATAACGCGTTCCACTTGTAAACCCTCTTCAAGCCTAGACCTGATCCATAGCGTTGGATGGCCAATTGAAGCTTGATCTATTGTAGTTCCTTTTCTTTTGCCTTGTCTTTCATGTTGTATGTTTGCGATTTGAATTTGGCTTCATATATCATCTGCAAGTGTGTTACTTTGTGCCTATGTTGGTTTTCCATAGGATCATGATTCTGGGGGCTTGGCCACCCTCTTGATTGTTGTCATCCTATCTTACTAACATTTGTACATTTGAACCCCTCTTGATTGTGTGGTTGGTTACTTTAGTGTGAGTTTGAGGCAAGCACATCCTCTCACTAAAGTGGGGGCTAAATTTAGTGTACTAAAATGCATACCCTTTCATTTTCACACTTGTTTGGGCCGGCCTTACATTATTTATCCTTCTTTATGACTTAATTGGCTCTATTTTATGTCCACAACCCCTATGAATGACATATTTTTTTGGTAAATCTTAACATTCTCCAAAGCATATCTGACCCCCTAATGACTCTGATTGGCATGCCCCTAATTTTTGGTTAGGACTAAGATTTCACTAAGGGAATCTTTGTCCCCTCGAGGTCTTGGGACCCTAATTTTGAGGCATCTATTTTGGGCCCCTTTTTGGTGTTTGTGCCCCAAGTTTCATCACTTGGGACTAAGATGCCACCTAGGGCATCTTAGTCCTCCTTGAGTCATTTTCGAGATTTAATTTCAAATCTTGGTAGGATTTTACCTCCTTTATTCTTTGAATTCATATGTCGGCTTGGTGTGATACAATTTCAAGATATTAAGCATAAAGAAGTATAAATACAAGTTTCATTCATTCATTTCGACCTAAGTCTTTTGTGAGATCATTCATTATAGTCAAATTGAGTTCATAAGAGCATTCAAGAGCAATTCATCAAGAAATTGGAGTCATCATCAAGCTTCAAGTATCATATAAAGGATTTTTCTTGCATCATGTGTGTTGTTGTGCTACCATTTGTGATGTAGAGTTTTGATCTAAGCAAGCAAGCCATTCAAGATCCATCAAGCATTTCAAGATCCTTGTTTGTTGCAGCCAATGCACACAAGTTTTCAGCCTTTGAAAGGGTTTGGTGAGTTTTAGCATTGCATGTTGTTCATTCACCATTTCCTTCATCACTTCTATTTCATTTCAAGGTTTAATTACCAACAAGGGGTTTGACCAAGGTAAACTCCCATTCACTAACAATCAACAAGTTTTTCCATCTTGTCCATTTGTGTTTGAAGATCTAGGTTAAAGAATTGAAGATCACTTGGAGTGAAATTTTTTCAAAGTTTCAAAGTTGCATTATCAAAGTTGTCATCTTCACAGAAACTCACCTACATATCAGATCTGGTTATTTCAGAACATGAGATCCAAGGAGAAGCAATTACAGATCTAGGAGCTCAACACCACATTCACACTTTCAAAAATTCAAAGTGGGACTAAGATGGGAGTAAAGGCATATTAGTCCTCTAGGTGGAATCTTTCAGTGATTTTTTGAGATTTTGATTCGTTATCCAAAGATTTTGTGTTTGCCCTGAAAAACAACAACGAGACTAAGATGAGAGTAAAGGCATCTTATTCCTCCAAGGCATATTTCGGTAGTTTTTTTGCATTTCCAGAATCCTCTTGGCATCTCCAGGCTTCCCAAGTACACATACCCTAACTTGGAGTTGTTCATTTTCAGTATTAGTAAGCTTCATTTTGCTTATTTTAAGTGTTTTGCATATCATAGTGTGTTTTCAAACATTATCATTCCCAATCATTTGCTTGGTGGTGAACCCCTTAATCTGATTGAAACACCCCCTTCTAAGTCCTCCTAGTTGTGTATTGACTCACCTTGAGAGGTTGATAGTCAATCCTATTAGGGTTCTTATGACATATTCGAATGAACTAGGTAAAGTGAGGAGGTAATTCAACCTTTCCCCCTTTTCACCTATTGTTCAGGTCGAAACCATGCAGCTTAGAGTGAACACAATGGAAATAACTCTAGAAAATGATCTACAAATATCATTCTTTATTGAATTGGAAATATTACATGCAAAACATGCCTCATGGACGAATATCCAAGGCTCATAGGCCTACCACAAGGGCATTCAACACTACAACAAACCAAAGGTCGTATTACAGTCCTCGAAGGGTTGATGCAAAAAATATTGAATCTTAAAACATGCTTCTAAGAACTATTGACTTCCTATGAGTTACAAATGATTATAAATATGCTTATAAATCTCTAACAATAGGTCGACATTTACCACAAGGGTTTAGAAAACCTGACGAATGAACAACTGTGAAGTTCAACCTCAAAACATAAGTAGATAATCCTTCATAAAAATAAATGACTTGTGATTCTCCAAGATAGATCCCATTGGACCCAAAATTATTGTAAGGTGTCCCATTAAGCTCCACATGTTTTGGTATAGATCCACACTAATAAATTTGGACTAGGTCGACCCCAAATGCTCTAACTAGTAATTAAAGTGAAATTATGAGTGATAACTTTCGATACACAAATGCAAATGATCTGAAATCTGGATATGTGATAGATGTAGATGTGTGGATACTATATCCTTCCCTGTGAGCTGAGAAATGATAATACAATGGAATGCAAAATGAAATACTGAAATTGCTACTGAATGAAATGTAAGTAAAGAAAAGTTTTTGGTTGACACAAGATTTCTTTACAACCGGGGATTCTCTTCTATCAGACACTTGGGGTTGGAAGAAAAGTGAGTCCCTCACTTTCTAGGGCTAAGAGGAAAACAAAAATGATCCACCTAAACTTGAGAAATCCATGATGAATCTTCTACTAGTCTGCCTTTCCACTTCACAAGATATTCTTTGTAGTGCTTGTTCCTGGTACTCCTGATTTTGGTATCTAGAATCTGCTCAATCTCCTATGGTGGTTGATGTGGTAACTGATCCTTCAAATCCACTTCACTACTACTATAACTTGACTATACCTCATGGTACTCATATATTTCTATAATATTGAACACATATGATATACCCAAATTCTATGGTAGCTCTACTTCATATGCATTTCCTGAATCAAACTTCCTTAGAATCTTACATGGTTGAAACTTCCTCATCTTCAAGTATTGTATTTTCCAACTAGAAATCTCTCCTTCCTTAGATATACCATTACTTCATCTCCAATAGAAAATTCCTTATGCCTTTGGGGCTCATTTTTCTTCTCCTTATACCTACATTTCATGCCTTTCAAATGCTTTTGGACTTGATTATGCAATGTTTCCATGAAATCTGCAAAATCTTCTGCCTTTGCACTCCTCTTGTTCTTGATATTGATGTCTCTTAGCTCTACAAATCCTCTAGGATGTACTCTTGTCACAATATCAAATGGTTTCTTCCTTGTACTCTGGTTTACTAAATTATTTTATGCATATTCTACTTACGGAAGGACTATATCCCAATTTCCTACCTTATCTCCAACCAAACATCTCAACAAGTTACCCAAACTTATGTTTACTACCTCTTTTTGTCCATCTATTTGTGGATGGTATGATGAACTAAAATTTAGGTCGATCTTCATCTTCTTCCACAATTTCCTCCAAAAGTATCCAATAAACTTTGTGTCTCTATCTAAAACTATACTCTTAGGTAATCCATGCAATCTCACTATCTCCTCGAAAAATAAGTCGATAAAATGCACAACATCATTAGTCTTCTTACAAAGAATTAAAATGTTCCATTTTCAAAAATCTATCCACTACAACCATTATAGAATCATACCCTCTTTGTGTTCTTGGCAATCCCAATAAGAAATCCATGCTTATATCTTCTCAAGGTCTCCCCAATACTATCAAAGGTTTATACAATCCATTATTCTGACTACTCTCTTTTGCAACTTGATAAATTATGCAACTCTAAACATACTTCTTAACATCCTTATATATATATGACTAAAAATAATGTTCACTCACCAAAGCTATTATCTTGTGCACTCCAAAATGTCTTGCTAGTCCTCCACTGTGTTTCTCCTTGATCAAATTCTCCCTCATTGAACTCTTTAAAATACACAATTTATTTCCTTTGAATAACATATCTTCTTGAATGAAATAATCTAACCATTGGCTTCAATATGTCACTACTGGTTCCTTACATGCTCTCCATGCTTCAACAAAATTTGCATCATCCTCATACATATGCTTCAATTTTTTAAATCCCAACACTTCTATCCTCATCTTTGTTAGCAAACTCATCCTACTTAATGCATCTACAACCTTGTTTGACTTTCCACTCCTATGCTTCAATACAAATGTATAACTTTGTAAGAACTCAACCCATCTCATATGTCTCTAATTCAACTTCCCTTCACTGTTCAAATACTATAAATCTTGATGATCTGTATACAACACAAATTCCTTAGGTAAAAATTAATGTATCCACTTCTTCAAGTCTTGAACTATGGCATAGAATTCCTAATCATAAACTAAGTATCTTCTTCTAGCATCATTCAACTTCTCACTAAAATAAGCTACAAGTCTCCCTTCTTGACTCAACACTGCTCCTATTGCATTTCCACTTGCATCACAATCATTGAAATACTTTGCCAAAATCTGGTAAGGCTAATACTAGTTGCTCTATCACCTTTTGTTTTAATGATTCAAAACTTCTTTGTGCTCTAGATGTCCACTTAAAGTCCTTCTTATCTCCTCTCATTGTCTATTTCATGGGGTTACAAATGCTACTAAAAATCTTGATAAAATTCAGCTAGAAACTAGCTAATCCATGGAATGATCTCACTTCTCCAATGTTTTTCCGTGTAGGCCAATCAACAATTGCTCTAACCTTTTTAGGTTTCATCTTCAATCCTTTAGTAGAAATAATAAAACCCAAATATACCAACTATGTCTTCATGAAACTACACTTCTTGACATTAATCAACAACTTCTCCTCTCTCAACCTCTACAATACTTGTTTGATGTGCCACAAATGTTCTTCTATTTTCTTACTAAAAAATAGAATATCATCCAGGTAAATAATGACAAACTTACCCAATAATTTCTTTAGTACCTCATTCATCAATCTCATGAAAGTGCTTGGTGCATTGTTCAATCCAAAAGGAATTATTAACCACTCATACAATCCTTAATTAGTCTTAAATGCAGTCTTCCATTCATCTCCTTCTCTAATTATAACCTAATGATAGCCACCCTTGAGATCAATCTTTGTGAAATAATTTTCTCCACTCAAATAGTCCATAATTTCATCCATCATTGGCAATGGAAATCTATACTTGACAGTGATCTAATTGATTTCTCTTGAATCTATACACATTCTCCACTCTCCATCTTTCTTTGGTGCAAGTACAATAGGTAGTGCACATGGGCTTAAACTTTCTCTGATCAATCCTCTCTTCAATAGCTCTTGTATTTTCCAATTCAAATCTATATTTTTTGTTAGTGTCATTCTATGTGTTGCCTTGTTTGGAAATATTGCTCCCGATATTAGGTCTATGTGATGATTGATACTCCAAACTGGTGGTAGACCATCTAGTACATTCCTTTTTCCATCATGAATTGATTCTTTATCATATTACCATGGTCTTCCTAATAGTAAATGGCACGCATCCATAGGAATAATATCATACAATGCTTCATCCCTATATGATCTTATATGAAATTTTACCAAAAATTCCTCATTCACCAATTACTTATGCTCATCTTGAATCCATGATATCCTATAGGGGTTTGGATGTTTCAATCTCTCTAAATTCAACTTGGTTACCATTTCTTCTAAAACTAGGTTATTAGTACTACCACTATCAATGATAACTTTACATACCTTTCCTTTGGACTTACATCTAGTTCTAAACAAACTATTTTTTTGTGGTGGTTCCTCAATCACTTTTCTCATGTATCAAAGCTTTCCTCACCACCAATTATTCTCCTTTCTCAAGTTAACCAACTGAATTAGGGGATTCAACATGTTCTTCATCCACACAAGTTGTTCTTTTGTAATGCTGAAGTTTCTTTCTATTACTTTGTTGATGACACTCAAATTCTCTATGTCCTTCACCTCCAGAATTAAAATAGGTTCCTTTGAATGGTCTTCTCTCTGATCTTCCCTCAGCTCTCCAGAATCCATCATTAGAGTAAGAATTATGACCTCCTTTGTTGTTGTAGTAGAAATTTTTATCTTCTCTTCCTTTACAGTATGAATTATTGTCCCTTTCTTCACTCTGGTAGGGTTTCACATCTTTTTTCTACTTTTTATAAGGTCTTATTTCTTTGGATTGTGATCCATTCTTTTAAAATATTCCTCTTGCACTTATTTTCCTTTGTTCAAACTTCTTGTTCAACTTCTCTTCCACTTTTAATACGAATTGATACGCTTCTCCAATTGATGTCTTCTTTACCAGGCCCAATTCTTCTTGAATGTTTGTTCTCAGTCCATTAATATATCTTGCAACCTTTCCTTTTCTTACTTCACTATGACTAGTTCTAATTATCATCTTGTATAATTCTTCAGTATACTCCTTCACAGATCTCTCCTTTTGTCTCAGGTTTTGCAATATTTTCAACAATTCCAGTTCATAATCGGCTAGTATGAATTGATTCTTCAACTTTGTCACCATTCTACCCTATTTGATGATTTTCTCCTTTCCTCTTCTATTTCTATCCAATTGAACTTCTTTCCACCATAAAGAAATATGACCTTTCAATTTTGTTTTCACAAATCTAACTCTTTCAGGATCTTCAATTTCTTCATATTTAAAGTATTCTTCCATTTCATTGATTCAATCAATCAATTCTTTAGGGTTTAAATTTATCGCATAATTTTGAATTTCAACTCTAGGTCTTTTTCCAATTTTGAAATTTCTTTCAACATATTCACTTGATCTAAATCTTCTTCTTCTTCACCTAGGGCTTCTTCAATTTAGTTCACAACATGATCTACTTCATCACTTTCATCCTCTTGCCTAGGGTTTAGGCCTCACCTTCTATCTTCTACTACATCTAATTGGACTCGCATTTCATGCATCATTTCTAATATTTCATTCATTCTTCTAAAAACATTTTCCATAGCAAGTGCTCTTCTTGGCGGCATCTATCCCCTCAAATTTGGTGCAATTGCCTCAATTCGATGATCTAGCTACAAGGGTTTCAACTACCTCACAATTGACAATCAGATGAAAATAGACACAGTATGCCTCAAGCTAAAAATATTTTCACCTCAAAGAATGCCTTTAGGACTCACAAACTTGCTCTGATACCACTTGGTGCAGTCATGGATGGAGGGTTCAGAAAGAACAGTCCAAACTATGTAGCATAGAGTCAACACGGTGAAAATAACTTCAAAAAATGATCTACAAATATGATTATTTTTTTGAATTGGAAATATGGCATGCAACACCTCATGGATGAATATCCAAGGCTCATAGGCCTGCCACAAGGGCATTCAACACTATAACTAGCCAAAGGACTTATTATAGTCCCCAAAGGGTTGATGTGAAAAAATTGAATCTTTAAACATGCTTCTAAGAACTACTGACTTCCTATGAGTTACAAATGATTATAAATATGCTTCTCAAGCTCCAACAATAGGTTTGTATTGGCCACAAGGGTTTACAAAACTTGAAAAATGAACAACTATGAAGGTCGACCTCAAAACATAAGTAGATAATCCTTCATGAAAATAAATGACTTGCAAATCTCCAAGATAAATCCCATTGGACCCAAAATTCTTGTAAGGTGTTCCATTAAGCTCAACATGTTTTGGAATAGATCTACACTAAGAAATATAAACCAAGTCGGCCCCAAATACTCTGACTAGTAATTAAAGTGAAAGTCTAAGAGTGATAACTTTTGACCTAGACAAATGCAAATGATCTAAAATCTAGATATGTGATAGATGTTGATGTGTATATGTCATATCTTTCTCCATGAGCTAAGAAATGATAATGCGGTGGAATGCAAAATGAAATATTGAAACTGCTACAAAATAAAATGCAAGAAAATAAATGTTTTTGGTTGACACAAGATTGCTTTACAACCAGGGATGCTACTTCATCAATTAGTTATTCAAAAGAAAATAAATTTTTTATTGCTCATAATGTTAGTAGCATAAAAGGTTCACTTGTGGGTAAAACGTAGTAAAATTATTATGTATATTGCAAATAAAAAGGGTTTCACCAATTCAAGCCTCAATCAAGAATCTCACAAGGATATCCCAAACTAGGAAATAAACCACGTTCAAAAAATAATCTTATCAATAATTTTAAACAATCCTTTCCAAACAAATGCATTCATAAGAAAATAACCTTTCAAACATAAAATAATAAGGAATAGAAATCAACATGCATGTAAATAAAGCTCCAACCAATATTACTTCTTTCCTAGCTCAACTTTTGCAATGTCGCTTGCAACCTATTTCCAAAATCTAGCCTCTCACAAATACTCTCCTTAATTGCAAATCCACAAAACAAATCTATCTCTCTCTCAAAATAATGCTTGCATAGAAAAATATAGAAAAATAGGAATGAAGAAAACCAAATGGAAAAGTGTAATAAATGGTAGAGAGAGCACCTTTATATATATTAAAATTTGAGCATCTTAATGCTATAAATAAGCTAACAAATCCCCCACCTTCCTATTGACTAAGCTCAATAAATGAGAAATGGTTGCTTAAAACATTGTTTTGTAAACACATACATAGTCCAACTTATTTCCAATTTCATAGAATGGATGAGTCAACTCCTTTTCTTGTGACATCATGACTCTTTTACTGATTCAAGGCACAACAACACATTACTATAGGTTTCCTATTTGATTTGCAAGTCGACTACCCTTACAAACTTCTGCCATCTTTGCATTGACTAAGTCGTCGTACTCATTTTGTTGTGCATAGCTCATTTACTTCTATTTATTTTAAACCTCTTACTTTGGCATTGAATAT
The DNA here is from genome assembly GCA_007115665.2 of Sequoiadendron giganteum. Lineage (NCBI taxonomy): Eukaryota > Viridiplantae > Streptophyta > Pinopsida > Cupressales > Cupressaceae > Sequoiadendron > Sequoiadendron giganteum. The sequence goes on from CM021101.1 coordinate 156,230,205, forward strand.
CCACACCCTTTTAGGTTGTGTGTTGGTTATTATTTATCAGCAACTTCAATATATTAAAATGCCTCATTGCTCAAGCGCTTGCAAAGCATATTGTCCACTTGGTATATACTTTACCATATTGACTTATGCACAATTTTATTCTTCCTCTTTTAAGCACTATTCATGCACTACTTTCATGCTCTTTAAATTTTCTATGATTCCTATACGTTGAATTTGATTCTTCTTTTATTTGCATTACTTAACAATGCATTATTATTTACACATTACTTTGTCTCTTCCCTTATGCACTCTATATAAAATTCACTCTCTTAAGCGCTATGTATATATATGTGATGCATAGGATAATACAATGTCTTGTCTTTTAAAAACCATATTTGGTCCGCCTTATTTATGTGCCTTTATAACATTTCAGATATATATATATATATATCTTCTATTGCTTCAATTTATGTGATTGGTATTATATCGTTTATAATAAACATTATTATAGGTATATATATTAATCTATACATATTATAATATCTGCCATTATAATATATGTATATATATATTATAAATCATTCATTTGTCATCTAAACACATATATATTTATACATATATATATATATATATATATATACATTAATATATACGTTTAATAAAATACATACATCCATATATATAAATTAATGTATATATATACACTGAAATCATTAATTTCTATTTATATAACAAATATATATAATATATACATATATACGTGTATATATATATATATATATATACATGTATGTACACTTATTAATACGTACATATATATACCTATGTATATATATATTTATTATTATTTTAATATCCATAGTAAACACACCAATATATTCATCTTCATCGATGAGTATATACACAAAATATGTATATATATGTCATAAACGTATAATTGATATCCCCATGCATGAGTTACTACTCACATATATACATAATTCCATGTATATACTTATCAACATAAATATAAATACACCAAGAAGAAATTTCACTTATCATAAAGACTCATTCAAAGACCAAAACCATAAACCGATACAAATAATTCCCAACCAAGACTGAATGTTACTTACCATTTCCCGAACTAACTCAACTCAACTTGACCAAACTAGGACATGAGTATGTGTATGCTCAGTCAGGCTCATTAAGGATTACTAGACCAAGTTCTTCTCTTGAGTGATACTCTCCCTCTCTTACTTGAGGGTTCAACTCCTTCCTACATCCAACTTAGTGCATCACAAAGGTAGTTAGCCATTCACATGAAATCCATTTACATCATAAATCATTTACATTATTAGAGCATTAAAGTATCCACATTGCATTGTACATTCATCATATTTTACATTAGTGTATACAAAACATAATTATAAAAGCAATAAAATCTTAATGCATATTTTCGTATTTCATTCACCTATTAATCACATTAAGGTCACTATTTACACTTATCATCATATTTACTCATGAAGGTAAAAGTAACCCAATAACTAAGAAATGGGGTGTAACATATTTCCCCCCTTTGAGAATCCTCCTCCTCAATGATTTAAAGTACTAAAACTTATAGTTAAAGTAAAATAAAGGTGTTACTTACCATAATCATCCAAGAAATAAATATCCAAATAATCTTCCCTCATAGCACAAACCTTTGCAGTCTCATCCTTTTTGGACCTTGCACTAAGGAACTCTGCTAATGCATAGGGAGAACTTGTGTGCTTCACACATACTTTCTCTCCAAGGAACTATATATCATAATTATATTGACTCATATGTACATCAAAAGTACAATAGTGACTATATCCTATATGGCACCCATACCACAATGACTAGATAAACACGTTCTAATTGGCTAACACACAATTATCCTTAGTGTAACCCAAATAGAAAAGGAATTTTGGTGTATTGCACACTACACCGTGGGTTCAATCCTTCCCTCTGGTTTTTACACCATCGAAAAACTCAGAATTCAACACCATCCATCACTGACATTAGTTTTTACCTTAAGTATAATAATATTGCCCTTGACTGATGAGTTAAAAATAACCTCATCATTATAAAATACAGAAAGCTTACTTTTACTAACTCAATCCTAAGCTTGTGCCAATTTATTAAACTTTAGGAGAAATAATTTCTTATTTTAAGGAAAATTATGCTTTCTTTCTTTCTTTCTTTTGATCAATTGAGGAAATTTGCCAATGCAGGTTTAATGGGTTGACTTGAGTGTTTTTGTAGGGAATAATCGGTCATCGAGCAGCTGTTGCAAAAGTTGAACCAGCATGTGCCTCAAGTGTGGTAAAGGATAGATGTTATGAATCTATTCCTGAATATTGGGATGATGAACCGAGGATTTAGTTTTTGTTCTTTAAAATTTTGTTATCAAAACTTCATGGCTCTTCTCGAGCCTTCTATATGTTTATGAGCTTTAAAGACATAAAAGTTAGTTTTAAGTTGTTGAAGACTTTTTCAATGGCTATCCACGCCATCTTAAATTTAGGATTTAGTTATAAGTTATCTATAAGAATGTAATTTCATAAGTGATGAATAAGACAAAAGAAGTATCGTTATGTTGTTCACATAGTTTCTAAAATACTGTTGAAATGAGTTACCTGATTTCTGTCTATTTGTAAACTGATAAATTATGAATGATGATGACTGTTCGTAATGAAGAGACTCCAGAACTTGTAGCTTATGTGATTTAAGGATGAATTTTTAACCCGCGAGCTGGCCACTCGAGGGAAGTTAGCTTAGATAGATAAGTATTTTACTATTTTGTTGTTTTATTTGTTAAAGATAGATAACTATTCAGTAGGGAGTAACTAAGTTTGTTAAGAGTTAAGTCTGAAGTTTCGGAGCACCATTGTTTTTAATTTGTATGAGTTATCTTTCGTAGAACTTGATAAAAAAATTTACTATTTAAAAGATGTTTCATTGTTTGTTCACTTATTTTTCTGCTTTCGTAGTATATTAGTTGTTTAGTTTACTTGTTTCTATGATTTCTAATTTAGTTGTGTTGCTTTCTAAATTAGTTGTCTTCTGCTTTTTAACTTATTATTTCCGTTTTTTCTTAGAGTAAGATTATTTTCTAGTTAAATAGTAATGGCCTTAGGTTAAAATTGATTCCAATAGTTTAAGGTAAATCAGAAAATATATAATGAGTTATCCAAATAATCTCCTTCTGCAAATTGCCTTGGACATTGCCTGGTCGACTAATTGACATTCAATATTCTAAAGTAGTAGGACCTAATGACAACATATCACTTTTTGGCATTGTTGTCGGGGACTTAAATAGCCTTTGTGGTTAAGTGTTACTAGGAGACGGTTTGAATACCAAGTTTTATACCAAAAAATTCTTAGTTGGCTTCCTTTTTTGCATGATCAGGAAAAGAGGCCCTCACGGATGTTTTATACCAAAGACCCCCCAAAAATAGGTACCAATCATACCTAGGGAAGCCCAAGGCTCAAATGACCACACTTTTGAAGAATTATTTGAGCCTACTCCACCTGAGGCTTTCCATTATTTACCTGTCGAGCAACTGGCAGAACAACTAGTTATAGACGAAATTGTTTTTGAGGAATAGACTCCTTTGAACATCATGGGAGATTGTAGAGTTGAACCTAACCACAATGAACCTCAGCCTCCTAAAACGTTTACCTATCCTATTAATTTGGATGCGGACAATGATACAGTAATGAAGAACATCTCCCCAACTTTCCTTCCAACCTTCCGTGGTTTATCCTCGGAAGACCTAGACTAGTTTCTCTTTGAATTTAAAGTCATGTGTCAAACTTATGACTATAATAATGACAACCAAAATTTGAAGCTCTTTCCGTTGACTTTGAAAGATTCAACAATGCACTCATTTATGGGATTGGGTTCTAGTAGTATAACATCTTGGGGGGAAATGGAGACTGTTTTCTTGCAAAAATACCAGAGTTATTGTAGGGTAAGTGATCGTAAGGAGGAGCTATTTAAACTAAGACAGAATGAGGATGAAAGCTTAGAAGATTATCTCGATAGGTTCCTCTTCCTCTCCAAAAGATGTGGAGAAGCGGCCATTAGCATTGAGATCCTGAAAACAATTTTTCTTAAAGGTCTTGATGATGACGCTAGAATAAATCTTGATCTAATGGGAAAAGGTAACGTATCTCAACTAACCCTTGAGGAAATATGTGAGTTATTTCAGAATTTCTCCCGTACTCGGGGAGGAATCCGTGAAACTAATCTTTTTAAAGGGTCTAACAAGATAGGTAAGCTCCGTGAAGAAATAGAAAATTTGAAAATAAATATTCTTGTTCAGATGAATACCACATTAGATGGTATACAAGCTAAAACTCACAACCCTGAGACCTTGTCAATTTATTGTCCAAGGTGTCAGAATAAACCCCTAATGCGCAAGTGTCCTTTAGATAAAGTCAATGTTTGTCAAATTTGTGAGCAAAACCATCCTACAAATTAGTGTGAGCTTCTATCTGATATCAAGAATACTAGAAAAAAACCATTCAGGTTGAAGAAGAGATAAATGCCTTAAACCAACGTCAAGGAGGTAATTTCTCTTATGGACAAAATTCCAATCTTGTATGGAGACCACAAAATAACTAGGTTCATAATCAATGGACTCCATCTTGGAATCAGTCACCTCCACCACAACCTTACTGGGGAACATCGTATTGGGGATCCCCTGAATGGACAAATCACGCATGGGGAAATCAGCAGTGGCCAAATCAACCACAACAACAGTGGTACCAACAACATGCTGCCCCCCAATGGAATCAGGCACAAAATCAGTTTTATACTGAACCTAGGAGGAAGAAACAACATAATTTGTTACCTCTAGCTCAAAACCCTCCTCAGAATGAGCAGGTGAACCAACCTCAGCTTCTAGCACAACCACTTCCCAATCCTAAGAATAATCGCAAGAATACACCAGTTTATTCTACCGAACATGAAAATGTTACAGGACTTAATGAGATACACTTTGGAAACATGCAGTTGCACTCTGGTCAAACTCTTCAACCTCCCACTATTAAGGAGATAGTGGAGGAACCTAAGCCTGAAAATCTGATAAAAGACACGACGTCTAATTAGGATAATACTGCCAAAGACAAAGAGCCTTTTTTAGCGGTAGGAGTTGCTGACTTGTCTCAGGGGGACGAAGGTCAATCCTTGAGTCAACAAAAGGAGAGTCCAATTCCAAAGGAGAACATAATGGCACCATATCCAGAACGTTTAAAGTCAATAATTTCGGAAGACACTCCTGAAGTATCCATGGCTTTAGAAACTGCGTTAATTTAGGAGATTAAGCAACTGCAAATTGAAGTTCCTTTATTACAAGCAATAAAGGAAATCCCTGAGTTAAACCAGTTAATCAAATAGCTATGTATCAAAACACCAAGAAGGAAGCCGAAAAAGATAAATACCATTCATATCGATGGTTATTTAGCTGATTTTCTGTCTGGAAAGACTATCGCTTTGAAATACGATGATCCTAGGAGTCCACTTATAATTTTTACAATCAACAAGGTAGCAACACCAAATGCTCTAGTGGATCTTGGGGCAGCTATTAACGTAATTACTGTGGATGTAATGGAAAAATTAGGCCTAACTAATTTACGCCTTACAACCACAGTCTTACAAATGGAAAATCAATCTATAGCCATCCTGAAGGGTGTCATTAAAAACATCCTTGTCAAAGTTGATGGATGGGAATATCTAGTCGACTTCCAGGTAATCCAGTCGCTTACTCCCAAAGATAGCTATCCTATAATTCTTGGAAGACCTTGTTTGGCCACGGTTGCTGCTAAGATTGATTGTAGGGAATGGGGACTGACCATTTCACATGGTCAAGATGGTAAACATTTGCTCTTATATCCCCCTGCTAAGCCTACTGAGCATAAAAAGGTCTGGGTTGATGAACCTGAGGAATCCAATGATTCAGACAATTTAGCCTTCCTAGCTATGGTAGTAATTAAACAACATGAGGAAGAACTGGAAGAAGAGTTAGTAAGCGACGTTGCACGACTTGCTATAACCCTGAATGAGAAAGAAATGATGGATGCTCTAAGGATTTTTGGGCAACCAATTGATATAAATGGAATGGAGCACAGTTATGCTACAATGGGAATGCCTTGTCCCTTAGCTAACATGATCCCCATATCAAGTCATTTCTTTGAAGACATCATGAGCTTTCACCGGCTTATACCTCATAGTTTTCCTCTCAATACCTTTTCACGACCGATTCATACTCTCACCTCGGTCCATCCTAGAAGAAAATCGATAATGCTATTACCAGGAAAAACTTTGAATATCAATAGCAGGCTGACAAAAATTCAAGAGGATAAGTTGTTTAATGTGTTGGTACAAAGGTCTAAAGTGTTTGCTTGGGATTATACTGACATGAGGGGAATTCACCCAAGTGTTTGTACTCATCACATTTACGCTGGCATCAGTATAAGGCATGTTCGCCAGCCGCAGAGGAGACTCAATCTCGCATTAAAGGATCTGGTCAAAATTGAGATTGAGAAACTCCTTCATGCTAGATTTATTTATCCAATCTCTGATAGTAAGTGGGTATCACCTATGGTGGTCATCCCAAAGAAAAATGGGAAGTGGAGAATCTGTGTAGATTATCAAGAACTCAATAAAGTCACTTATAGAGATTATTTTCCCCTACCATTTGTTGATCAGGTTCTGGACAACTTGGTTGGGAGGAAATATTTCTCCTTTCTTGATGGATTTAGCGGTTACAATCAGATACAGGTTGCTCCAGAAGACCAAGACAAAACCACATTTACTTGCCCATGGGGCATATTTGCATACAAAGTGCTTCCTTTTGGACTGTGCAACGCTCCAGCGACCTTTCAGAGAGTCGTTCTTGCCATATTTTCTGCACTCATTAATGATTTTGTCAAGGTCTACATGGACGATTTTACAGTCTATGTGTCAACATATGATGAAGCTCTTCAGAACCTAGATCGAGTTCTGCAAGTTTGTGAGGAAAATAGACTATCTTTTAGCCATGAAAAATGTTTAATAATGGTAGAACAAAGAATAGTCTTGGGTCATCATATTTCCTTTGAAGGAATAAAGGTCGACCCCAAGAAAATTGAAGTCATCCAATAGTTGACTATCCCTCAAACTCAAACAGATGTTCGAAGTTTTCTTGGATATGCTGGTTACTACAGAAGGTTCATAGAAGGCTTCAGTAAAATTGCAGCTCCTATATTATCTCTTTTATAGAAAGAGGTAGAATTTGTTTGGACACCTGAGTGTCATCTATCACTCGAAACCATAAAGGAAAAGCTTGTCTCTGTTCCCATTCAGCGAGGACCAAATTGGAGTATTCCCTTCTATATCTATGTAGATTCTTCTGATGATGCTATTGGTGCAGTTCTAGGACAAGAAGATGAGAATGGGGGAAAGTATGCCATATATTTCATTAGTAAAAATCTTACTCCTGCAGAAAGAAACTATACAACAATAGAAAAGGACTTCCTAGTTGTTGTTCATGCCATAAAAAAATTCTGCCACTACATTAAAGGGTATAAGGTTACAGTTTATATAGACCACTCATCTGTGAATTACCTAATGAATAAACCTATAGTGAATGGCCAGATTATGAGGTGGTTATTATTCCTTCAGGAGTTTAATGCTACAATCCTTGATAAGCCAGGGAAATATAATGTAGTAGCATATTTTCTGTCATGAATCAAACATGAAGAAGGTGACAATACTCCTATACAAGATGAATTCCCAGATCAAAATATGTTTGCAGTTTCTATAAAATCTCCCTGGTTCGCAGATATCACTAACTATTTAGCTACTTCAAAGGTACCCCCTAGATTCACGACTAAGCAAAATATGTGTCTAATCAGGGAAGGTGTCCCATTCAAATGGATTAATGGAATGTTATTTCGTTGTGGTCCTGATATGATCTTGAGGAGATGTGTAAGGGTGGACGAAACCTACAACATTCTTAGGGCTTGTCATGATGATCCTTCGGGAGGACACTACTCTGCGAAGAGAACTTCCCATAAAGTCTTAGGCACTAGATACTATTGGCCCTCAATGCATAAGGATATTAAGAATTATGTTCATCATTGTGATGAATGCCAGAGAGTGGGAAGACCAACTGATTCTTCAGAAATGTCGTTGCTGCCACAGGTAGTGCTTGAACCATTCAAGAAATGGGGTTTAGATTTTATCGGAACCATAGATCCTTCATCTCAAGGGAAAGAGTGCATATTGGTTTGCACTGACTACATGACGGAATGGGCTAAATTTTAAGCCTTAAGAATAGCTAGGGAAGAGCAAGTCACGGACTTCCTCTATAATAAAATCTTCCTTAGATTTGGAGCTCCTCGAACGATCGTTACTGATCAAGGACCTAAATTTATGTCCAAAGTGCTCTTGGCATTTACTAACCATTTTCATGTAAGACATAGGAAGTCATCCCCTTACCACCCTTAAGTGAACGACCAGGTAGAAGTAACTAATAGAGAGCTTGAAAATATTTTGATGAAAACAAGTTTCTTCTGGAAGAAAAGACTGGGCCAGGAAACTCCCTGAAGCTGTATGGGCATACAACACAACCTGGAAATCTACGACTGGATTTAGCCCCTATGAGCTCATTTTTGGGAAGAAGCCTCTTCTTCCCATTGAGTTTGAACTACAAACTCTATGAACAACTATGAAACTAGGTCTAGATTTAAAACGAGCCCAAGTTGAACGAGTTCTGCAACTAAGTGAATTGGATGAGCTTCGCTTAGACGCTATCCATCAAACTGAACTAATTCAACATCAACAAAAAGTGTGGCACAACAAACATATTAAGGAGAGGGAGTTTTATAATGGAGACTTGGCCCTGTTATTTGATTCAAGATACAAAGATCATAGGGGAAAGCTCAAGACTCATTGGTTGGGACCTTATGAGATTGATGAAGTCTCTTCGAACGAAATTGTTCGGTTGAAACCAATCGATGGTGACACACGAACCCTCTTAGTTAATGTTCATCGCTTACGTGTCTACCATAAGCCGTTCAATAAGGAGGAATTCTTGAGAATGGTGGAAATGCAAGGCGAGGTTCAATGTCATGACCCTGCCAAGGCAGAATCTATCTGGTAAAAATGCTTTAAAAATGTTTAAAAAATAAAAATAAATAAATAATAATAATATTATAAATTCAAAATTGTGCAATAAAAGGACATGTATGCCAAGATATTTTTTGTATTTCTTCATTTTGGACTTAGCTAATTTTTGTTCCATTTTGTAGGATTTCCTCAAAGCGGAAAATAACTTTCGGAGCACCCTCCAAAGATGCTCTAGAACGTTATGATCTCGGTTCCAGATGCTCTGAAACTTGACGGTCCTCATGCCTGATGCTCTAAAACTTGTAAAAATCTCATCATGTCGAAGAGGTGTTCTGCACTAAGGTCCAAAGCTCTTGAAGTTCAAAATTATTTATCATGTCACTCCACTTTCATTTCATTTCAGTTTCGGCTGCATCTTTCAGTGATGCTCTGAAACCTTCATTTCATTCCTTTTTCGGTTGCATCTTTTGGCGATGCTCTGAAACCTTTATTTCATTCCGCTCTGATTGCACCCTAGACTGATGCTTTGGAACTTATGCACTAGTTTCAAGTGCGATGTCAAATTGTGTGCTCTGGAACTTGTTCATTTGTATTCCGCCACCTTTTTCAAAAATTCAAAAATTTTGCAATCCTTCCGTCAGTATATCTTGCAAACCTGTCTTTCTATTTTTGTTTTATTCATAAATAAAGTCACCAAGTATCGTAACCCACATTGATGGCTTCATCATCCATAAAATTCCGCATCCATATCATAATAAATCCGTTGTCACCTCAGCCAATGCCTTCACGTCATCCTGTCAAATCTGTAAGGTACGAGATCTTCGAACAATCACAGAACGCAAGTAAGTATTAATTTTCGCTTTAAGTAGGTAGTTATTTTCAAATAAAGAATAATTAATTGGCATGAACTTCACTCCCAATTTAGCAACTTGTGCCACTCGGCGATCAGTTACTTGTACGAAAAATCATTTTGCATGCCTCCATGCAGATTGGAAATAATTGCATAGTAAGCTGCAAACAAGACAAAAATTGAGTTCAGAAGCTATATTTATAAAAGTGTTGCGTGAAAGCTTTGTGCCATAATTGAAGTCTTTTATAGAGTGAGGAATAGAAAAATGGGAGGTGGTAAAAGAAAATCAGAGCCAAATTCAACAGAAAAACTGTTATGGTTGAGTAATATCTCAAGGTTGTTCGAGGAAGCAGGGTGGTTAAATTTTATCAAAAAAATTGAGGGCTACAATGAAAAGCAGGTGAGCTCTTTTGCTGAAAACTACACAAATGGCGAGGTGGTACTTCATGGGAAGCGTTTCAAGTTAAGTCCCAAAATTATTTCTCGCTTATCAGGATTAGAGAATGCACGCATAGAAATAAAAGAAACCTCTCAAATTACATACCAAAAATTATCTGAATTATTTGTTAGAGAGAGAGATCCTCACCCAATGGTAGTAATAAGTACCAGGGGACAGAATAAAGGGTTCCAGAGAACCTCCATATTAGAACCCTGGAGTACTGTCGTTGCTTGAATTATAAAGTATTTCACTTGTGAGGGTCAGCTAAATGTAGTAGTAGGACCTGCCTTCCGTATGTTGACCCATTTACGTCACGGAAGGGAGGACCCTGCTCTTAGGGTTAATATGCCTGAATTCTTGTCTGATTCCCTAAACACTTCCATAGAAAGGTATAAAATAGGGACTGGTCCTTTGAAACATCATGGTTTGATTCAGTTGATCTATAAGTACCACTTCCGCAAGAAACCTGAGGGAAAATGGGAGAAGTTTTTAAAGAAAATTGAGAAGCCTGCGATCGCAAGGACAATAGAATCAGGGGAACCGTCCCACCAGGCTATTCCACCATCCAGAGCAATTTCCCCTAAAGGCTCTCTAGCTCTGGAAGCTCCTAATCCCACTACTCTTGGTGAGGATTTGTCAAACTTCTTTGGGGATGAATTTAAAACCCCTGACTTTCCAGAACAGGTTGAGATTATTTATCCTGATTCAAGTAAACCCAAAAGAAAAAGAAAAGGGAACAATATAACACTTGTCACCTTCCAAAATATGCCTCCATTAAGAAGAAGTAAGCATTTAGCTTCTGAATTCTCAGAAACCCCAATATAGGGTAAGGAGGGAAGTTCAAAGAAAAAAAATCCTATGCGACCACTGAGCCCATAGAAATTTTAGAGCTTGCTAGTGAAGAGGAGGTACCCCTAGGTAAAGAAGATTAAGGCGAAGAGTTTCCTTCCCACTTTGCACATGTGGAGGAAATCTTCATTGATGAGATTCAGGAAAGAGAACCTGAGGGGGATGACGGTGTGCCAGGAAATTTGTCCCCCATTGTTAATCCAATTTTTGAGACAACTAAAACAAGTAGTGCCACTGTAGAGTTAGAAAAGTATAAAATAGAAATTGATGATCTACAAAGACAATTGTCCAAAGGTAATGAATTGATAGAGTTGCAAAAAGAAGAATTGACTGTGCAAATAGTTATAATAAATAAAAGAGATCAATAAATACAGGGCTTGAAGCTTCAATTACAGGAAAAAGACTCAATAATCTATAATTTATGAGAGAAAATGCAAGAACTGAATCAAAAGCATAAAAATTATAGTTTTGACATTGCAAACAAAGATACATAAATTGAAAGAATAAAAAAAAAAATTGTGCTTATGCTCACAGCCTTTGAAGAGGACAAGAAAACAAAGATTGAAGAGTTGAACGCTTCCATCAGCAGGGTCATAGAGGTAGAACATGACTTGAAGGAATGCACTGTGAAACCTCAAATGCAATCCAAAGAAATTCAGACTGAACGGGTTGTAACTGATTGGTTCCAGATCCGCATTCCACCTTTGCTAATGAAATGGATATAAAAGTGTTACTTCCTTAGGAATGTCCAAGCTGAAAATTATAGGCTAAAGAAGGAACTAGTGCTCCTGAAGGAGTTATTTCACAGGGCCTACAGAGGAAAGCAGGATGCATGCCAACTAGTGGATTGTTTACTAAATTGTAGAAGACCATCAAGAGTTTACTCCATGTTTTTGAATGAACAATGGCTAAGATGGAAATTGTTTAGGATCTGCAATGATCAGCCCTACGAGCCCAATGATAAAGAGTTTGTTAAAATATATGTAGATTCAACCCCTGAAGACCAAGATCTAATTTGTGAATTATTTTTGTATGACTTATTATTAGAAAATCACAAAGATTTCTTTATCAACTTGTTCATTGGAGAGGTAGAACTGGGAGCATTTATCTCCACCATGAGGAATCAAATTCATTGGTAGGATCGGACAAAAGAGTTTGCACAGGCAAGATGGGACTCCAAATAAGGTCCCTGAATTCAAGGCCTGGTGGTTTCAAAGATACATTTTTGTCTCTCCTTGTTAATGATAAGATGAAGGAAAGATATGACAAAAACCTCAAGTTGTGCTATGATAATTTCATGGAAAATGGACAGAAGTTGATTGGAAAAGCATGGCATGCTTGCAAAGAAAGATTCACCCCACTACCAGCTTACCTAAAGAAAAGAGAGGTCATTTCCCCTCTAAATATCAGGTGGTCATTTAGAAGAGCAGATGCCTTAGTTAAAATCTTGAGAAATCTTAGAACAAAATGGATTATAATGAAATACAGACCTCCCTTGCTACTCAATCCACCTTCGGCCTTCAATATTTCAACGGATCAGAATGACAAACTTTTCAATAAATGGAGGGAGAGAGTGATATTTCACAGAGGGTTCATTTATGACCCTGAAGCTTTTGATGCAACAACAAGGGAGGCACATGATCTTAGTGCCCTATATGAGGAACGAAATAGGACTCAGGAGTTTAACTATGGAGCAGGAGGACCTGCCAAAAATTAGGTAGGGGAGGAAATGATGAGGTAAAAATAACCTCATCATAATAAAATCTGGAAAGCTTACTTTTACTAACTCAATCCTAAGCCTGTGACAATTTATTAAACTTTAGGAGAAATATTGCTTATTTTAAGAAAAATTATGCTTTCTTTCTTTCTTTTGATCAATTGAGGAAATTTGCCAATGCAGGTTTAATGGGTTGACTTAAGTGTTTTTGTAGGGAATAATCGATCATCGAGCAGCTGTTGCAAAAGTTGAACCAACATGTGCCTCAAGTGTGGTAAATGATAGATGATGTGAATCTATTCCTGAATATTGGGATTATGAACCGAGGATTTAGTTTTTTTTCTTTAAAATTCTGTTATCAAAACTTCATGGCTCTTCTCGAGCCTTCTATATGTTTATGAGCTTTAAAGACATAAAAGTTAGTTTTAAGTTGTTGAAGACTTTTTCAATGGCTATCCACGCCATTTTAAATTTAGGATTTAGTTATAAGTTATCTATAAGAATGTAATTTCATAAGTGATGAATAAGACAAAAGAAGTATCGTTATGTTGTTCACATAGTTTCTAAAATACTGTTGAAATGAGTTACCTGATTTCTGTCTATTTGTAAACTGTTGAATTATGAATGATGATGATTGTTCGTAATGAAGAGACTCCAAAACTTGTAGCTTATGTGATTTAAGGATGAAGTTTTAACCCACGAGCTAGCCAGTCGAGGGAAGTTAGCTTAGATAGATAAGTATTTTACTGTTTTGTTGTTTTATTTGTTAAAGATAGATAACTATTCAGTAGGGAGTAACTAAGTTTGTTAAGAGTTGAGTCTGAAGTTCCAGAGCACCATTTTTTTAATTTTTATGAGTTATCTTTCGTAGTTGATAAAAACTTTTAATGTTTAAAAGATGTTTCATTGTCTGTTCACTTATTTTTCTGCTTTTGTAGTATATCAATTGTTTAGTTTGCTTGTTTCTATGCTTTCTAGTTTAGTTGTGTTGCTTTCTAAATTAGTTGTCTTATAATTTTTAACTTAGTATTTTCGGTTTTTCTTAGAGTAAGATTATTTTCTAGTTAAATAGTAATGGCCTTAGGTTAAAATTGATTCCAATAGTTTAAGGTAAATCAGAAAATATAAAATGAGTTATCCAAATAATCTCCTTCTACAAACTGCCTTGGACACTGCTCGGTCGACTAATTGACATTAATATTCTAAAGTAGTAGAACCTAACGACAGCCTATCATTGACTACTATCCATCTTGAGCATAATAGTATTGCTTCTTAATTAAAACTTTGTATCAAAAAAGTTTTTTCTTGATCATTTCGTTCTATTCTTGCATTTATGACAACATTTCCAATCTAAGGTTAATCCTATTCCCTAGCTTATCCCAACTTATACGAATTCAACCCTTCTTCCCGTATAATGTTTTTGAGTGTGTGTATGCTCAGTTAGGCTCATTAAGGGTTACCAGACCAATTTTTTTCTCTTGAGTGATACTTCCCCTCTCTTCCAAATGTTTGAATCTATTCTTGCATCCAACTTAGTACATTACAATAGTAGTTAGCTAATAAAAATACATTCGTATGCATCATATATTTCATCTTCAGAATCATTATAAAATATCAAATTGAATCAAACATTCATTCATTATATTTCCATCAAGATTCATATACAAAACACATCATATATTAAAGCATTTTAACCAAACAAGGTAATAGGAAATAGGTAATAACACATAGAGTGTAACATAAACCGTTGGAGAATAATTTCTAAATGTTCAAGATATTCCTCTTCATTCTTGGAGTAGATTAAAATATCACCCAAGAAGACCAACATAAACCTATCCAAGTAGTCCCTAAATACATTATTCATTAGGTTCATGAATGTTGCAGGTGCATTTGTTAGCCCAAATGGTAGGAATATGCACTCGTAATGACAATATCTTGTCTTGAAAGTTGTTTTGAAAATATCTTCATCCTTGATCCTTAGTTGATGATATCCTGACTATAGATCAATCTTCAAAAACACTACTTCTCCTCACATCTGATCAAAGAGATCATAGATACATGGCAATGGATATTTATTCTTTATCGTTGCTTTATTAAGTAACTGATAGCCAATACATAAGCGTAGTGTACCATATTTCTTCTTCACAAAGATCACTGATGCTCCCCAAGGTGAAACACTAGGTCTTATTTTCCCTTGGACAATAATTCTTCTAATTGAGATTTTAGCTCCATTAATTTTGTCATGGTCATCCTAAATGACACTTTTGATATAGGCTCTGACCCTAGAACTATGTTGATGGAGAAATCAAACACTCTCTTGGGAGGTAGTCCAAGTAATTCATCTGGAAATACATCCGCAAGATCGAAGGTATGAAGGATATCACTTTGAACCTAATGATTTATTAAGGTTTAAGGGAAGGGTTTATGTACCTAACTCTAGGGAATTAAGGAACTTGGTATGGAAATAAGTTCATAATACACCATATTCTAAACATCCTGGTGTAACTAAGATGTTGGTTGATGTAAAGCCATTGTATTTCTAGAAAGGAATGAAAGGGGATGTTGTGAGATTTGTAGAAAGTTGCTTAGAATGTCAAAGAGTGAAGGCAGAGCATCATCACCCTGTAGGTCTTTTGTATCCTCTTGAAGTTCCATAAAGTAAGTGGCAAGTCATTAGCATGGATTTTGTGCAAGGTCTTCCAATGTTGAGGAATAAGCACAATTCCATTCTAGTAGTGGTGGACAAGATTACAAAGGTGGCTCACTTTATACTAGGGAGTTTGATTGATGGAGCTCCTGTAATAGCTCAAAATTTTATTCAAGAGATATTTATATTTCATGGGATTCTTGAAAAGATTATTTATGATAGGGCTGCTCGTGTGACATCTAGATTTTGGAAAATCTTGTTTTCTTCACTTGGGACTCAACTAAACATAAGTTCAGCATACCATTAAGAAACATATGGAAAAACTGAAAGGTGAATTGAGTGTTAGAGGATCTACAAAGGATGTATTGCATGGATCAACAATAAAAATGGGAGGATTACCTACCTTTGGTTGAGTTTGCATATAATAATTGTCATCATTTTGCAATCAAGATGGCTCTATTTGAAGCATTATATGGTAGAAAGTGTCAAACTCCTATGAGTTGGGATAAGCTGGAGGAAAGGATAAGCCTTGGGACAAAAATGTTATAAAAAATGGAGGAGCAAGTTGGGATTATCAAGAAGAGGCTAGTAGAAGCTAATGATAGGCAAAAGATTTATGCAAATTCCAAATGGATAGGAGAGAAGGTTTTGTTGAGAGTTAAACCTCACAAGAGTTCTATAAAGTTTGGAAAGTCATCCAAACTAGCTCCATGCTACGTAGGTCCCTTTAAGGTTATCGAGAAAGTCAACCTTGTTGCGTATATAATTTCTTTGTCGCTAGCTCTTTCTAGAATGCATAATGTTTTTCATGTCTCATATCTTAAGAAGTACATACTAGGGGATAACCATGTTATTGATTGGAATGCTTTACAGGTACAAAACCCAGGAGTGGTAACAATTGAGCCTCTCAAGGTGCTCGGAACATGTAAGCTTCACTTATGTAACAAAGAGGTTCTGCAATGCAAGGTCCAATGGAATCAATATGCAGAAGATTTTGCCACTTGGGAAAACAATGCTAAGATGAAGCAAAATTTTCCTCAAGTCTCGCTAGATTTTGAAAACTCCAAAAAACAACGGTGTTTTATGATGTTATGTTATTTTCTTGTTTGATACTTAAAGTCATTGAGGACTATGATTCACAAGGGGGGAATATGTTACACCCTGTGTGTTATTACCTATTTACTATTACCTTGTTTGGTTAAAATGCTTTAATATATGAATGTGTTTTGTATATGAATATTGATAGAAATATAATTAATGAATGTTTGATTCAATTTGATGTTTTATATGATGCATATGAATGTATTGTTATCGGCTAACTACTGTTGCAATGTACTAAGCTAGATGTGGGAACATATTCAAACCTCTCGAAGAGTGGGGAGGTATCACTCAGGAGAAGAACTTGGTCTGGTAACCCTTAATGAGCCTAACTAAGCATACACACACTCACATCCTAGTTGGTCTAAGTTGAGTCAAGTTAGTTTGGGGAAATAGCAAGTGATCTTCAGTTTTGGTTGTGAATGTTTATATTGGTTTATGATCTTGTTCTATGAATTTTTTGATTGGGGAATGTGATTAAGTATTTATATTGAGTGAAAGTCCTTCCTTGTGTGCTCATATTTATATTGATAAAGTATATACATAAAATGTATATATATGTATGTGTCTAGGATAAACTCATACATATGAGTAAATATGTACATGAGTATATGTAGGTAGACGTTTCTATGCATGTTCATGGATGGATTACCCATATGCATGGGAATAGTGATTGGACAAATGTGACATATATATACACTTCGTGTATATATGTCAATCGATGAAAATGAGAATATATGTGTTTATATAAGGATATTAAAATAATGTTATATATATATAACATATATATTAATAATTTTTTATATAATTACAGCCCATTAAGGGGCAGAATTGGGTTGATCCAAGTTTTGTGTTGTAGGAGGTGGTAAAGTGGTTGAGACCTGATGTAGGCTGGTGGAAAGTAAATTTTGATGGTACGTCTAAAGGTAATCCTGACCTGTCAGGTGCAGGGAGTGTAGTTCGGGACTAGAACAGTAATATATTAGTTGTGGGTGCTATGCATCTAAGAGAGGATACTAACAACGTAGCTAAGGTGTCATCGACATTGTTGGTAGTACAAATGGCGATATTGTTAGGGGGAAGGAAAATCCACTTGGAAGGTGATTCATTTCTTATAATGTAAGTGATTGCTAGAGGTGGTGTTAATGCGTGGCATTTGTAGGGAGCAATAAATAGAATTGTGGAATAATTAATTCACTTTGAAGATTTCAAAGTTAGTCATGTTAGGAGGGTGGTGAATGTAGAGGTGGATGTCTTGTCGAACTGGGCAACTAATCTATCAGAGATTGAGGTAGCCGTTATTGAAGATTTTTGAGGTATTGTTTTAGAGGATGGTACAAGCCAACATTACTTCGAATAGACAGAATGGGTTCACAGCTTTGCTGGTGGCATTCCCCCTAAGTGTTGTAGTGCTTGGATGAATGCTTATGGTGGCGATGGGTGTACCATCAACTTTAATGAGGATGGTTGAGTTGATGTGGGTTTTATCACCTCTTTTCTCTGCCTCATTAAGTTGTGTTGAGGCATATCTTTTGGATGGCATCTGGCAGTGGTGGAGGGTGATAAAACTATTCATCAATGGAAGTTGGTTTCTCGTTAACCTCCAGAAGAAAATTAGACCCCTTTGTAGGGAAGGCGTCATTGAAGAGACTGTGGGGTATGTTCATGTTTAAAGAGGTAGAAGTAGCTCAAGTTGTGAACATGATGCTGGAGGAAGGGTTTGACTACTTAACTCATAGGTACTGGACAAATATGGAAATCTATTCCATAGTAATGGCATGGAGCCTAGACCTTGGGGAAAAGAAAGAGGTGGTGAGGAAAGTAATGAGGACTCTGGTGCATGCAGATTTTTTGGGCAGGATGGACGCTATTTTGGAATGAGCGATTCTAGGGGTGGGATTGGTAAAGGCTGAAGGAGTGATGGGTGGTGGTCCGTAGTTGGTGGATTTGAATCACCATTTTATTAGATGGCCCGAGGGACAAACTAAGGAACGGTGGAGAAAAGCAACGGAACATGGTTGGTTGGCTTTCAAGGTTTGTGCAGAGTGGATGGAGGTGGAGGTTTCACTGAAGAATTTGTTGGAGATTGCGCGAGCGGAGAAACAGGAGAAGTTGGGGCTACGACCAAGGAAGAAATTGAAACCAGTGATGGAGTTAATTCCACTAGAAGAAGGCACCTCGTCACAGATGAAAGGAGTATGAAGGTTCCAGAATTATAATTGTTAATCTAAATCTGTGTTTTTTTGTATTATAGGGGTATCGTAGCTTTGATGTTTAGAGATATGAGCTTTCTAGTTGGGGGTTTTCTGAAGGTTGTAGATGATTACTCTTATTTGTTTTATGTTGATAGCTGGTTTATCAAACTGTGTTTGAATTTTCTAGAAGCCATAGGGCTTGTTGTTTTGTTAAACCTTAATTACTATTTTAATAAAATTATTATTATCACCGATAAAAAGAATGTATATAATTACGTATATACATATATATTAATATACGTATATATTTGTGTATATATATAATTATTACTTTTATACATTTATATATTTATTTAATTGGCAAGTAATGCATTTGGTAATCTTGATGATATATATATGTGTGTGTGTGTATGTATATATTAAAAATATAAATATTGTACATGTTGGAAAATGAACTCCTTTACATTTTCACACTATGTTTGGGTCCCTTAATTAATTGGACTTAATTAAGCTTCTAATTGGCTCTATCTTGCATTTACAAGCCTAATTAATTGCAATTTTTGAAAGGGGAATTATGATTTAATTAATGCAATTATCATTTTTAACACCTCAAAATGAATAATTCTTGGCAATTTAGGTCAAGACCCATTTTCCCTTGAGTGAATGGGTCCCCTTTAGTTGATTAATTCAAATTTTAAATGTTTTTGGAGACCTTTTTATGATCCCAAATTCAATTTCAAATGTCAGCTTGTAATGTTTAATTTTTAGAAAATTAGAAATTTACCTATAAAAGCAAGGTCTTTTTATCAATTCAAATCCTAGAGCTTTATGCAAGCATTCATAAGAGCTAAGATTATTATCAAAGGTGTTCAAGAGAAGGTTTATCAAGCATCTACAGTAGCATTCAAGATTTCAAGCATCATGTGAAAGTTATCTTCATTCATGCATGTTTTTTGGAGCTAACATTGTGATGAAGGTTTTAAGCATTAAAGTCAAGATTCGAGCATCAAGATCACATCATCAATCAAGCCATTTCATGCAAGATCAAGACCTTGGAGATATGTGTTGAGTTTCAGTCCTTCAAGGGTTTCAAATCAAGGGTTTAGTGAGTTGCAACATAGAAAGTGTTCATTCATCATTCCTTTCATGTATCATTATTTCATTTCAAGGTTTAATTACCAAAATAGGATTTGACCAAGGCAAACCCCCATTCATAAAAAACAAACAATTTTTCCCTCTTGTGTGTTTTTTAGATCTTAGGTTGAAGAAGGATTAAAGATCTATCAAAAGAGAAAAATTGCAAAAGTTTTCAACATTGTCGTCAAGCCACGAAAACTCACTTTCAAAATTTATTTCTAAAATTTTGACTATGAAACTCAGAGGAATCAGGAGTGCAAACCAAGTACCAAAGGACTATAAAACAAATTTTTCAACCCCTATAGCAAGACCCATGTGCCCTTGGGTGAATGAGTCCCAGGAGGACACTCAACATAACCTTTTTATGACAGGTGCATAAAATCACATCCTCCTCAGATCTATTGAAACTTCTTGTATTCTATCATATTAAGGTTTATTTTAGAGGTTTCACGTGTTACATTGCATAATTGCATTCATTTGGTATTTCTCATTCATCTCCCAAAAGTGTAGTTCAGGTTGATTTACCCTATCCTCAATCGTAAGGAAAACAACAAGATCTTCATCAAGGTTGACTCACCTAAGGGTTGAAAGTCATTCTTACACTAGGGGATCTCTTTTTCCTAATGAAACAAGGAAGATAAGTGTCTCTTACATTCCCCCATTTCAATTTGATGACCCTATTTTGTTGGGAAAATGTGTCTCAACCTTGCAATTACATAAGGTATTGTTAATACATAAAGTATTGTTGATATGTCTGCGATGGGGGGAAGCGAGGGGGTTTTACCCCTGCAAGGGGTTTGGGGGGATCATCCCCTGGGTAGGGGTTTGGGGGTAGCACACCCCTACGGGGGATTGAGGGAAGTGCCCATGAAAGGAAAATTTTATTTATATTTTATTATTGTAAATCTAGACCGTTCATCATTAGGTCTTAGATCTGGTGGTCGATATATTATTAGCTTGACTTTCCCTAGAAGGAAACCCTATATTTATGAGGGTGTTATATTATGGTTGTGTAGTGTGATGCATTTTGAGAGTTTGATAGTGGTCATGTTGTCTTTGGATCTTTGGTTGGTGATACTCCCGTGAAAAGCTTGCTCTCCAAGTATATTGTAATCTTTGTGATTTCTGAATAATATATTGGGTGGCTTTTGGAGTGTGGGGTTTTTCTCCCGAAAAAGTTTTCCCCACGTAAATCATTGTGTTGTGGTATGCATGATATTTATGTTATTTTTGTTTAAGCTTTTGTAATTGTTAAAGATCTATAAAAGTTTTGCATTATTATCCTCTCAAGATTAGTGTAGGAAGTTGTTCCACTACCTTAGCTTCCTTACATAATTTTTGTTATTTCAAATATATACACATCTATAATATATATTGTTTGAAGTATTTTGAAATATGCAAAGCGCATTATTATAGAATTGATGTTTGATATGTTTAAAGTGCTTTAAATAAAGCATAACGCATTATTGCACTACCATGTATATTGATGTGGCTAAATTTTAAACACAACACATAAAGCATATGAAAAATAAGTCAATGAGACTCATGCACCGAAGTAAAGGAGAATACAGTTTGGGCGTTGCAAGTAAATGAATGCAAATATTACATTGTTTACTAAGTATTTGTTGTGCAGAATTAAAGGGCACAAAAAGTATGATTATATGGCACCAAAAACTATAGAATGTAAGAAATGATAGAATTCTAAACATGTGCCATTTCTTGGTAAAGCTATGCGATAATCATAAAACTCAGTTAATGCAAAGATGGTAGAAATATGTGAGGGTAGTCGACTTGAAAATCAAATAGGAAACCCGTAGAGAGGTGTCGTTGTCCCTTGATTCAATAAAAGATTCATGTTGTCTCAAGAATGAAGTCAACTTAGCCATTCTATAAGATTGGAAATATGAGGACTATCATGTGTTGCAATATGAGAGTTTAAATCAGCTAAGTCATTGCATGAGAGTAGGAAGGTGGTAGAATTGTTAGCTTGTTTATAGCCTTTGGATGCTCAAATTTTAGTATATATAGAGGTGCTCTCTCTACCATTTGTTGCAGTTTTCATTTTGATTAGTATGTTTTTATTTTGTTGTATTTTTGTGCAAGTGAGTTAGAGAGATTGAGAGTTAGTGAGTTTCTTTGTTATTTTGCATTTGTAATTGTTGAGAGAATTGGTAAGAGGCTAGAAGTGGAAGTAAGGTTGAAATTAGAGGAAGTAGTGAATTGTATTGTGGAATTGTGCTAGGGAGGAAGTAATATCAGTTGGAGCTTTTATACGAGCATGTTGATTTATATTCTTTTTTTATTTATGATTGAAAGGTTATTTATTTATGGTTATCTTGTTTGGAAAGTATTGATTTAAATATGTGTTATGATGCTTCGGATAAGCTTGCATATTCAGGGTTGTTTCTTGATTTGGTGAAACCTTTCTATTTGGTTAATACTTATATATGTCCTATATTGGAATTTATATATGATTGTGTTTCTATATATACTATACGTAGTTTATCAATACTATACGTATGTATCATGAAATGTGAAATGTAGTATGCATTGATGTATTGATATAATTTTGATGTAAATGTTAGTTGACATAGGTTGTTAGCTTGGTTATTCTTCGGGTTAGAATAATCCATGAGAAAGGGTGTAACCTAGTTAGTCAATTTGATATGTCATCACTTTCTTCTTTTCAAATGTATGTTAAGAGTATGAATGGTCAAAACCAAATTGAGATAGGAAGGTGGGTGAGCGTGTGACCTCCAATCTAAATTATGGGTGATGAATAATTTGGCCAAAGTAGTGTAAGTGGCCATTGTTTACAATGTCAATTCACTGTGATCTGGGTTTGCATACTAGTCAAGGATTGCCATACATGTAGGTTGTAGCCATTGTATAGTAGCTCTAGATATGTAGGACACACCACCATGCTCTGGGAAGGCTAGGATTATGAAGTTACCAAACCAATCTCTTCATCGAAGGGTAGGGCCATCTTACTAGTTTGGTAGATGTGTGGGGAACCATATTAAGTTTGTGGTTGGCAGAAAAGTGCTTGAGTAATGCTTCTCCTCATGTAGTTGGTGGCCAAGATTTGAGGAAGGACATCTGGACCATTTGTATCTCTATTTTAGTAAGCTCATTGAAGCTATATATGTAATCATGTATCCATCTCTATGGAAAATTGTAAATGTGAAATATCATCTTGAAGTTATGTAATGTGAAATCATTACTTGTATTAATGAAATGATTCTTGATTATGAAATGGGAAATTTTGAAATGGTTTTATTTCAAATTTACATTAGTTATTCAAAAGAAAATAAATTTTGTATTTCTTGTAATGTTAGTAGCATAAATGGTTCACTTGTGGGTAAAACATAGTAAAGTTAGTGGGTAGAACAATGAGCATGTTACATCATCCCTATACTCTATAACCTCACCCTTATACCCTAAAGCCTGAATATTGTCCCTCATCCCTATACTTAAACCCTAAACCATACACTTTTAACCCTTCACCCTATGCCTTATACCCTCAATCCATATCGTAAACCCTAAACCCAATATCCTAAACCTTAATCCCTATACCTTACACACTTAATATTATACACTCAATGAGGTGAATATTATTCCTCAACTATAAATCCTCAACCTATTACTTAAGCGATAATCCCTCAACCCTCAACCCTCAACCCTCAACCCTCAACCCTCAACCCTCAACCCTCAACCTTAAATCCAAAACCTTACAACCTCAACCCTCATCCCTATACCCTATACCCTCACCCTTATATACCCTAAACCCAAAACCCTTACATACATACATACATGCATACATATATACATACATACAAGCACAAATACATACATACATACATACATACAAGCATACATACAAACATAGATATACAAACATACATACATAAAACATACAATTTATAAAGTTACACAAAAATAATTCCAAGCGAGCCATAATGCAAGCGTGTTAGAATGTGCTTGTGTTATTCCTTGGTTCGGGAATCCAAAACATAAAGCAAGAAAAAGAAAACACAAGCAAAAAAATAAAGCATGACATTATGTGAGCATGTTATAACATGCTCGCGTTATGTCAAAACTTTGCTTTGGGAATCCCTAAGCCTTTGGCTTGGATTTGCTTTGGATTTCCAACCCAAAGGCTTGGAGTTCCAACCCAAAGGCTTGGAGTTCCTTCCTAATGTCCAAAGATGTGTTTTTTCACATTCTACAAAATTTCATAATCTCATTCGTGCTAATCGTCGGGTCTTCATGTGTTTTAAGGTTGAGTAAATCAAACAACTGGGTAATGTTAGGCTCTCTCTTAACTATTTGATGATGTAATTTCTTTTGCATTTTGACTATGTTAAAGCTTCCATCTTTAATTTCTTTTGTTCGTGTGTCTGTTTTTTGTCAAAAACTAATGTTTGGTAATTTTGCTTTATTTTTTAACCATTCCTTATAATTTCAAATAAATTATTTTTTTATAAACTAGACTCCATTCTACACATATTAAAAAAAAAATGATTTTCGATTAGTTTTAAAAAAATTATAGGGGTATCACGGCCAAATTTCTATTTTTCAGGATTTTTCCACTTTCAAAATTAGTAAAAAATCATATATTCATTAAAAAATTATCAAAAAAATCGAGCATAAATTACATGCTATTAGCTAATTTCTCATCGAAGTGATTTTAAAAATACTAAAAAAATGTTAACCTTTTGAGGGAGCTACAACAAACGCTATGTTATATTTTTTTGGTAGAAACAACACCAATTTTTGTGGCTCCCTTTTTTGAACCACTTAATCTCTACCATTTTTAAAAAAAATAATAGTTTAGAAGGTAGAATCGAAGCACTATGACCCTTGTTTTTGTTGCATCTAAATTTTTTGAGTGTAACTATCCTCAATTTCTCATCCAAGGTCAGTATTTCCTAATTTCAGAGAAAAGTGGCCACTTAAGACCCCTTTTGGCCCCTCATCTTTGTGCAATTACCTTGTTGCCACTGTGTGCTATTTGGTTAACAGATCTCCTACATCAACTCTTGTTGAGAAGACACATATGGAGGTGTGGTCAGACAAGAAGCCCTCATTGGGACATCTTTGTGTGTTTGGTTGTGAGGCATATGATCATGTGCCAAGGGAGAAAAGGTCAAAGTTGGAAAACAAGATTTTCAAGTGTATCTTCATCAGATATGGTATTGGTGTGAAAGGGTACAAGATTTGGGATCTAGTGGCTAAAACTTTTCTCTACAATCAAATTGTTATCTTGAGAGAGATGAAACCTTCTTCCACTATTTTGTAGCCTACAAAAGAACATAAAAAGGAAGACGTGGTTTAGCTTCCTCTTGACCCTAAGAAAGTTGAACCAGAAGCCCAAAAAAAACTTGATTATGAAGAGAGTTCTAGAAGCTTAGAAAGCTCAGAAAGCTAAGAAGAAGAAGAACCTTAACCTCAACCATTAAGGAGGTTCACTCGTATTAGGTGACAACCTGAAAGGTTTGGCTATTTACTAATGGATTCAAATTGTATTTTTGTTTTGATTTCTAATGTTGATGAGCCAAGTTCTATGAAAGAGGCAATGGGTATGATTGATATAGATTCTTGGATGAAATTCATGGATGAGGAGATGGTTGCATTGAAGAAAAATAACACATGGGATTAGGTACATTTTCCTGAAGGATGTAAACCTATTGGATGTAAATGGGTGTTCAAGAAGAAATGTTGTCCTAATGGTAGCGTTGAGAAGCATAAAGCAAGGTTGGCTAAAAAGGGTTACTCATAGGTGAAGGGGATAGATTATGGTGATATATTCTCTCCTATTGCAAAGTTAACATGATTACATTTGGTTCAAGTTATCACTAACAATAGCATATGATTTAGAAGTGGAGCAGATCGAAGTGAAAACAACTTTCCTTCATGGTGACATTGAGGAAGAAATCTATATGTCACAACCTAGATAATAGGTGGTTAAAGGTAAAGAATGTCTAGCATGCAAGTTGAAAAAGTCTTTGTATGGTCTTAAGCAATCTCCTAGGATGTGGTAACAAAAATTTGACACCTTTGTGTTGAGTTTGGGATTTCTGAGATCTAAATCTAATCATTGTGTTTACTATAAAATTGTAAATGATTGTATTCTCATCATTGCATTGTATATTGATGATATGCTATTTTTTGGGAAAGATAAAAGCTTGATTTCAAATATGAAGTCTTAGTTGTCATCACCATTTGAAATGCAATATTTAGGTGCAGCTCGATATATCTTGGGAATGGAGATTAGTAGAGATAGAGCTATTAAAAATATTTGGTTAAGCCAGAGTAAGTATGTGAATGTAGTGTTGTAGAGATTTGACATGACAACTCACAGACAGTTAGTTGTTCCTATGTTCCAAGTGATGAATCTTTCTATAGAGGATTGTCTAAAGTCTCCTTCTGATATGGAGGATATGACTAGAGTACCCTATGCTAGTGTTGTAGGTAGTTTAATGTATGCTATGATATTTGTATGAGACCATAAATTTCTCAAGTAGTGGGAGTCCTTTTGATGTATGCTATTATTTGTAAGAGACCGTACATTTCTCAAGCAGTGGGAGTCCTAAGTCATTTTATGGCTAATCATGGATGATTGCATTGGGATGAAATTAAGAGAGTGTTCAGATACTTGTGGGGTGCTTCCAAGTATGTCATGGGTTTTCATGGTTATCCTACTAGACCTTGGCATTTAGTTTGTATTCATGGGTTTGTGGATTCGGATTGGGCATGAGATATTGATAGCAAAAGGTCCACCAGTGGATATGTATTCATGATTTTTGGTGGTGCCATTAGTTGGATGAGTAAGCAACATGTTGTAGTTTATTTGTCCATGATAGAAGTAGAGTACATGGCAAATACTCATGCTTGTAAGGAAGCCATTTGGCTTAAAAAAATTATTCAAATGTTGGGCTTGATGGAGGACATATCACTATCTGTTGTGACAGTTAGAGTGCCATGTTTTTGGAAAAGAATCCTACTTTCCATGCCAAAATAAAGCATATTGATGTGCAGTTTCATTTTGTTCACAATATGGTGGAAGATGGAAAGGTTAAATTGGAGAAGGTCAACACCCTAACAAATGTTGCAAATACATTGGCAAAGCTAGTGAGAATAGAGAAGTGAAGATGGTTGTAATACCCCTCCGTTTTGATCTATTGTGCGAACTATGTTGTTCCTCTCTATGCTTTAGTTTTGCTTTGTACTTGGACTATGTACTTGATTTCAGTGGATCACTATTTTATCGTGACGTATTTTGATGTGGTGATATTACATTTGGATATGATTATTATGACATGTTTGGAATTATTGTATGTGGATATTTAACTTATGATGTTTCATGCTTTCGATTATGCTGCTATGTTAGATGCGTCAGTTAGAACTATTGTATTGGTGAAGAGGATGGTATCGCATCACTCGTTTGTGAGTGCCCTGTGATCTCGTGATTTCCTCTTCACGGTGTGCCTTATTTATGACATATTATTGCATGTGGATATATTCGGTGTTTGCAGGTTGACAGGTACAGGACATCGACTCCACCTGGTTTCTTAGGTTTGAGCGTGTCCATTGCCCAACGACAATCGATTGGGAGATAGTAACTAAGATTTCTGCGTCGAGTCATCATCCTAGTTGTAGTGTGTTGTCAGGCTTGTATCATCCTATTGTTCTATTTTGCTCCCTTGCCTGTTTTCGGTCTATTTGGGGAGTTAGAATAATATAGGATTTGTGATTCAATTATTGAATAATTTAATTTAATTAATTGTTATTTAATCTTTTGGTAGATTTAATTATTAAATTGATTAAGTTGTTCATGTTGAAATGATTTAAATTATTTATTTTGAAAATGCATGCAAATTTGAATTGGAATTGGAAAATTAGAAAAATAAATTAAAAGTCAAATTTAAAATTCAAAATTCAAAAATTCAACAAAAAGAAAGAAGAAGATATTTTCTAATTTCTATTTTCAAAAATTTATGATGGTTGTTGAGGATTTTGGAAGGATTTTTGCATTTATTTGAATTTCTTCAAAATTTCAAGGATGGAGTTTTTGGAAAAATTGAAAGGAGAAGAGGAAATTGTGCATCTTAGTGGGTTTTTGATTGAAGCTTGAAGGATCTGAGGGACTGAAGAGGGGATCAAATCATCAACAGGGTCTCCATCCAACTGCAAAGAAAACAGGTTCATTTTCTTTGATGAAATTTGTTTATAACTTTACCTCTTCAAATTTGTTGATCTTCATTTTGATCTTTTCAACTGGTTTAAATCTTCATTTGGATGAATAAATATATATATATTCATATATATATATTTATATAAGCTTGTGTTTGAGTTAATTTATTTAAAATTTTCCCCTCATAATGTTATGCTGGCAAAATTTCTTTAATAAAATGAAAAATTTCAAAAAGACTGTTTTTTCATGTTCGGTTTTCAAAAATAAAAATAAAAAAGACAATTGAAGGTTTTAAAAATAAAAAAAAAAAATAAAAAAAGAAAGAAAAGTGGGAGGGGGCTTACCCACCATACATGGGAGCAGTGGGAATGACTCCCATGTGCTGACCCACAGTTGGCATAGCGTGGTGGCACTGTGCAGCCGCATGTGAGGTGTCTGTAGCGGCTCAGCCTCCCCTCCTCCTGTGCAATGGTGGCGTCGCCTCTGCTGCCACCAAACCCCCATTCTGCCGTCGCCTGGGTGTATTCCGCAGCCGGACCGACCTCCCATGGAATTTCAAACAGTTGGGCACGGATTTCGAGATTCACGCGACCCAACTTTAGGGTTGGTGTGCGAACCGAGGCCGCCCCTTGTGTTTTATAATTTTTTTAAAATATATATATATTTATATTTAATAAAATCATAATATTTTAATTTAAAATATCATAATTTTTATAATATTATAATATTATAATTATTATGATGTTTAGGGTTAAAATTTATTATTTTATTGTGATTATTTCATGTAGTTTAATTATTTGAAATATTTAATAGTAGGACTATTAAATTGATGAATTATGGAATTGTAAATAATAATAGTTATATTATTATTTTAATAGTAATATTTTAAAGAAAAGAGTATATTATTGTGTTATTTCTTAATGAAAGAAGGAAATGTTGTTTCTCTAATTGGGTTTTAAATGATTAAAGAATAATATTTTATTTAATTGAGAATTTGTTTTAAATCAAATTATGGGGGCACGGGCAATATGTTTTGTTTTAATGCTGCGTGGGAAGGAAACGTCTTTTGTTAAGTGGCGTAATTAATTCCGTTGGTTTAACGCACTGTTTATTGAATGATTAGTTAGGACATGGGTATAGTGAACCCAAATTAGGATTTGATTCCTGTCTTTACATTGATCTACATGCGTATCATTGGGAAGTGTGGGTTTCTTAATTATCAAGTCTTCCAGTTGGGATTTTAGTCTGTGGGTTGTCTTTTGTGCAGTCAACCATAGATGGCCTTGGGTAGTGCGTAACCAGTATGTTTCCCAGTTATCACGAACGAGAGTGTTTGTTGACTGTATGTCTTGGTTAGGGATGTGATATCCTTGCATAGCACTTGTGTACCTTTGGGTTGTGGAGTTGTTCCACGTGTCGTCTTAGAGGAGTGGCTTATAACGGGGGTCGACACACAAAGTGGTGCCAAGATAACTCGTTGTAAGTTAGTTAATCCAGTGATAACTAAATTAAATGATTAGAGTATCATGTAGCATCAAACATTTAATAAGATAATTATGCCTCGCTCCTTACCACAAGGGCTTGTAAAGACTTGGGTCGAGATGGGAAGGTCTGGAATGGCATGATCGTTATCTTGTCACCATGAAAGATAATCGATTCCGCATTGGTTTACATGAGAGGCCGAAAGTCATTAGAGGTTACCAGGATAACCCGAGACGGGGGTTGGGACCTAGGAAGACTCACCAGGATAACCTATGTAACGATGTGATGACACTTCTCCTAGGTCGGCAGTATGTTTGCATCAGTGATGCAATTGATTATGTATTTTCTGGAAGCATTGTAACCCTGTGATTTAATGTTGTTACTGTATTTATTTCAGTATGGTTGTGTTAGCCTATGTCTAGTGGTAGACGTCCCTGGTTAGAGATTATGGTTACTATCTCCTAGCACGGGGGGTGGACCTTTGGGTTCCACTTGGTTGAGTGGCGTGCACCTTACTCCGTTGGGTTTTCTCCTTGTTCGTGTGGATGAGACTTCCAGTTGGAGAGCTCGTGGTTGTTTCTGTTGCAGTCCTTTCTTGTTATCCTTTCCATTATTCATGTTATCATTACCCCTCTTGTTATCGAGGTGGAATTTGTAATTGTAACCCTATATAATTGGACTTGCCTCATTCGGGGAATGAGTGAATGTAACCTTATGGTTTATTGAATGGATTAATGTAATCGAAAGACTTATCTTATGTTTGTTGATATTGCATCTTACTTGGAATTTATGCGTTAATGCATTGATTAAATAATTGTCATAGTCTATTTTCATGTTATGTTGTGGTTCTATATAACCTTTGTCTCGTAGCCTTAGAGGTTGTTGGCATTAGTTAATTAACTTACTTATTATTTATTCTTTAAAAAAAAAAAATTATTCCGTTTAAGTAGTTAAATGTCGCTTCTTCTAGGGTTGCGTGGCGGGGCGTTACAATGGTGGTCTGGTTCTGTGGGCCTCTCAACCCTAAGTAGTTAAATTGTAGATGATTCTTGAAAGGTCTTCAACAAGTGGTAGAATGTTGGGATTAAGGTGTCTCAACCTTTACAAGTCCTAGCAGTTACTTTTAGTGATTAATCATTTATTTTATCATAATATATTTTGCCTACTAATGTTGTGGTATTTTATGGGAACCATTGGTGATGTGGCATCCGACATGGAAGGTGACATGTGCATTTTGGAAGCTAATTTCAAGGAGGTAGACATCTACTTTTGAGGGCCTAAATTTGGGGCTAAAATTGTGGAAATTATTATAAGTTACTATGTCATAAATTATGACAAACTATGACAACTTGCCATGACAGTTTATGACAACTGTAAGAGTCATGCAAGGCAGTTGTAAGCTAAATTTGTGGAGGTGGGCACCCCATTTTGTGGGGCCTTGATTTGTGCTAATTTGGTGGAGTTTGTCATATGCCATAAGTTAATTATGACCAATTATGACAAAGATTGTCATATGATAAATTATGACAATGTAAGAGCTGATTATGAAAAATTATGGAATGCATGTTGGGTGGCACCTTACATGTGAAGATTCTAGGTGTCCAACTTTGTTATGAGCTCTATAAATTCTTGTGTTGCATTTGGAGTTGCATGATAGTGTGCTTTGCATGTACCATTAGTTTGTCAAATTGATTCTAGATTTGTAACACGAATAAAATCCTATAGAGGTTTTCACTGCAAGTATATTGTAGCCATTGTTTATAGATAATACATTGTTTAGAATTTCAGAGTGTGGGTTTTTTTCCGAAAAGGGTTTTCCCCACGTATATTCTAGTGTTATGTGTTTTTGTTGTATCTGTAATGTTGTTTATGTTACATGTCATAAGCATCTTCTTGTATGTAATTGTTTTGCACATTCTCTCCTCTAATAGATTGGTGTAGGAAGATTTTTTGTGTACCTAACTTCCTTTCATTTACTTTATTACACTTAAACTAAACTTAATAGATTTTTTTAATTTTTAGGTCATGTGCTTTTTTGTCTCATAGCATAAGATGATGAAACTTTTCATAATCTATAAATATAATCCCCACCTTGAGTTTAATCTAGGGTTTTTTTTTTCCTTTTTCCATTTATAAGGATTCATTAATCATCCATATGATTAATCTAGAATACATTCAATACAAAAAGCTCAATCATGGAACCCTTTTGGATCAAATCAATTATCAAGGTTGCATAACACATCATCTTCTTTTTCACTCTTCATTTGATAGGTGTTTTAGTTACAGGTGATTTATGGGAGTTGTGGAGTTCAACAATCAACTCCAACAATCTCCAAATAACATTCCTTTCCCACTCGATAATGACAAACACAACTATTCACATACCCTAGTTTTTTTACCATTCTATATCATTGTTGCAAGTACCATATTGCCTTGAGCCCCACCTACAATATTGTTGCAAGTAATAATTTTGAGCTACTACATGTGTTCTTGTTGGTAATTGAGAAGCAAAGACAATCCTATAGTAAAGCCTACCACTCATATAATGTGATGCGAGTGACTTTGTAATTGTCTTATTGCTTCTAACATCTATTGCAGGCAAACATGTAGCCTCACAAGGCCTTATAATGTGAGACATAACAATTGTGATAGGTGAATGTGTAGCCTCACAAAGCCTTATTATATGTGTCATAACAATTGTTGTAGGTGAACATGTAGCCTCAAACCCATTGTCCACCTAGAACTAATCTACTTATAAGCCATTCAAACCCAATACAAATAACCTTCAAGATACTGAATTTATTTGTCATCATCACTCCTAAAACTAAATACCCAATCCCATACATTTAATTTCTTAAATTAACATTCAATTTACATACTTTATTATTTTCAACTATAATTTTTCTAATCTAAATTAATCTATATGAACTATGTATGTATGTTTGTATGTATGTATATCACCACATCTTGAGGTCGAGTAATCTGACAATTCTTATACTTCTATTTGATTGAATAAATTTCATCAATCCTTGAACTTATGTTTAATAATAAATTGTGGGAGGGAAGCCCTACATAGATAATTAGGGGGCACATAATTAGCCTAAATTAAACTTAAGAGAAAACTTATTTTCCTTTACACATTAATCATATTATTACATATAAATTATCCTTAAAATTTTTAAAAGTAATAATATCAATATATACTTAATCACTTACTTTATTTACAAACACTATTTCAAAGAGATTCAAATTCATAATTAGAAATCAAAAGTCAAATGATTAAGATCACAACAAACTTAATTAGTCAACTTTCTTAAACCAACCATATTGTCATTCATAAATTAAACACAATTAATTTCAAAGAAAGATTCAAATTCATAATTTAAGACCAAGAAATTAGAAGATTAAGATCATAATGAACTTTACTAGCCAACTTTGTTGAACTAATCATATTCTCATTCATAAATTGTACTTAAATATTTAAAGAACTACCCTACAAAATTATTCACTTAAAAAAAAAACAATAATAAAAGGTCAATTAAAAATCACAAAGAAAATGTGTTTAAAATGTTTCTCAAAAAATTAAGATCACGACAAATTTAATTAGTCAATTTTCTTGAACTAGTCATATTTTTATTCATAAATTAAACACAATAATTTTAAAGAAAGATTCAAATTCATGATTAAAGACCAAAATTAGAAGATGGAGATCATATTGAACTTTACTAGCTAACTTTCTTGAACTATTCATATTCTCATTCATAAATTAAACACAATTAATTTTAAATAAAGATTCAAATTCATGATTAAAGATCAAAATTAGAAAATTAACATCATATTGAACTTTACTAGCCAACTTTTTATAACTATTCATATTCTCATTCATAAATTAAACATAATTAATTTCAAAAAAAGATTCAAATTCATGATTAAAAACCAAACTTAAAAGATTAAGATCATAACAAACTTCACTAACCAATCTTTCTCCAACTAATCATATTCTCATTCATAAATTGTACTTAAATATTTAAAAAATAATCACTTTAAAAAAAAAAATAATAATAAGAAAAGGTCAATTAAAAATCATAATGACAGAAAATGTGTTTGAAATGTTCCTCCGACCCACGTGTTTTATACCTTCTAGTACCTACGATACTCTCTTCGTAGCCGTCAACTTCAACTTTACTTTTACTTTTACTTTGGATGCCTATAAACAAAATTAAAATAATAATTAATATAATTAAAAGCTAAATCCCGATGGGATCCCAGAAAATTCGTGGCATAAACGACAAAAGCGTCCTTTTCATTAAAGAAGAAGCCTAAAATACACCTTCCTAGAAACAAACCTAAGGCCGGTCAATGCTTTTCCAACCATAAATTAAGTCTAAATATTTTCTTTCCGAGGTTGACGTGTCATCATTTTTACAAGGGATAATAATGATGACGTGTAAGCAACCGTATGACGAGAAAGAGGAGAGATTATTACTGGAGTCCGTCAATTGTAACACGTGATGTAACAGAATATAACAGGAAAGCTTTAATGCACTGTCTCTTTAACAGCGCGGATCTTCGCACTTTTCTTCTAGTGAATATTTCCAACCCTTTTTTCCACCTGTCCATATTTAAAAAAATTTATGACCTCACACCTGAATGCATATTTTTTGTTAAAGCACATCACATATTCAGCTTTATTTTTAGTCTACCTTTCACTATGTGAGAATTGATTCCTTCATTGGAGAAAGACTTAACATATAAAAGTCTTAAAGTTGGAATCATAATTCAACGATGATAAGCAATTCATCTTTAAAGATGTAAATGTGTTGTGATCAATTCTTTTTTAAATTGAAATTGAAGTGATTGTGTGATTATGAGAGGAAGAGAGGATAATAGTAAAGTAGTGTTTTTTAATTGGAGGGTTTTATGTCAAATCTATAGAATCATTTAGTTGTTCAATATGAGAGCACAAGTCTTAGGTTGAAACATTTTCGGTTAAGTCTCAAGGACTGAGGGGTATCCATTTTGTCAAAGTCCTTTAGATCACTATCTTGATCTCATCCCTTATTTTGTGTTGATGTCTTGCACTCAACAAGACTTAATTCCTAGAAACTTATAGAATTGTTTAGCTACCTAATATGGGAACATGAGTCTTAGGTTGAAACCTCTTTGAAGGCCAAAGATTGAGGCGTATCCATTCCTCCAAAGTCGTCGAGGCACAATCTCTCCCTCATCTCTTATGGTGTCAAGACCTTGCACTCAACAAGGCTTGATTCTTAATGGGTTCATATCTGTACATGTGTATTTTTCTAGTCTTTAATGTGATGAGTTATATATTTAAGTAAATTGTGACAACAAACACACATTAAATATTCAAATGCATTCAACAAGTAATGATGTTACTATCGATGTGCACAATACAAACAATACACACATTTATAATTCTTTTTAATCTTGATGAATAATACATTTTTTATTGGAAAGATACATGACTTAAAACATAATTATAAATTTATTTAAGTTTTTATGGTTAATACTTATTGTGACACTCTTGGACATCTTTGGACATAATAATCAATGTTAGAAAATTAAAATTATTGGTTTAATTATTTAATTGTGTATTTATATTAAATTTAATGAGATAATTGTTTGATAAGTAGGAAGTATTTTATGTAGTGTGTCAAACCATGATATTTATATTAGGATTCAAATATGTAGTTTTTGATTCAAACACATTGACCCATATTTCATGAGTAGGGGTTCACATGAACCCATCTCTCATGAGAATGAATGGTCTATTTAGCACTCATTGCATCTAGGTGATGCTCGTAGGGGTGAAGCAATAGGACTTCCTAAGAGGTCACCCATACTAGTACTATTTCGATTGAAGTGCATTAATCACGGAGTTTCCCCTAAAATCAAGCTCCCTTAGTTTAATTAATTAGATGGTTTTTAAAATTACTTAGATAAACTTTACAATAATGAACACTTTGTATTAAGTTGAGCTTACTTGATTTACTTACATTCTTTATGTTAGCCTATCACTTGTTCTCTTGCAACTAACTCAACTCCTTCAAGAAACTTATCTTTTCCAACTTCTCCCGAAGTCTATATTATATACCTTCCTTTATTTTTTAATTAGTCAATGAATTCAATCTATCTTTTCATTTTTTGAATATTAGATATTGGCTCATATCTTACATTCACCATTATTTTTAGAATATATAAGTTAGTTGTCTACAACTAGTCCATATCTTCTTAAGAATAAGGGTTTCAAATCGAAGTTATAGTAAAGAGATTTGCATTTAATGTATCATTAGCTTGGAACAAATTTCTATCATGTTTGGGAGGTGTCAAGCTCCAAAATTGACTATCAAATATTGATTTTAGAGTAGGGAGTTAAAGGCAATTTTTTTTAAGATCCTAACATGTAGAATATTCTTTAACATCTTGGGATATTATCTATTATATAAACATACAAGGTGTGTATTTTTTATAGTTTTAAAATTTTAAAAGCATAATTTTTTTTGAAAAAAAAATCAATATCAACATTTAATATCAACATTTTTAAAGTTTTTCTTCAATTAAAAAAATAGAGCTTTTGTACAAGTTGTAGCCATTGAAAGGCTCATGATTTGCAAATAGAGATCACAACCTATTCTTTAGGTTACAAACCCTTGTAGTGGTAGTGATAGCAAAAAAAGCTACCACCTACTCAAGCTACAACCCTCTTAATATCATATGCCACTTTCATTTGGCCTAGCCTTAAAACAACCACTTCTCCCTTTTCTATTTATGTGACACTTCACTTCATTAGCTTGTGTAGCATTTTGGGTAGGATTTGGCCTTTTCCACTAAAATTTGGCAATTCAACTTTTTTAGTAGTTTCTCCCTTATTGGCGGTTTTCTATATTTAGAAACAATTTATTAAACATTGTGGTAGTTCTCCAAAGTTGGCAGGTTCTCCATATTTGACAATTTTAAGCTATCTAGTTGATTACACATTTAGTAGGATTTTTGGTAGGTTAAATTTGATAGATTTTTCTATTCGAATGGATATTTTGGTTGTGTTACTAAAGTTAGTTGGGGTTCAAAGTGGCACTTCAATCACTTTGCACAAAAATGGGCACATCCTTTGTTCAAGTTGTCTAATTTTTTCCTTATTATAGGCATCATAAAGCTCTTTATAAGCTCTTAAATTAGATGCAAAGTGCTTTATTTAGTTTTGATTAGATTTATTTTAATTTTAGCTTCAAACTATCCTTTGCTCATTCTTGTAAATGTATTGAGATAAAGCACCACCTTCTTTTGTGTTAGGGGGGTATCTAATTGAGTATATTTGAAGGTTTTATGCATTAGATATTTTATATTACATGAGTTGATATAAACTTTTAAATTTCAGTGGTACTCTTGTTTTGCATTATTGGTTTGATTTCTTAATTTAATTTGGGAAGTTAATATGTATATCAAAAAAATATTGCAATAATCAAATTAATAGATAGAACTAGAAGTTTTGGTAAGATGGATGCTTAAAGCATTTTAGATGACTCAAACCTTTACTAATTTTCTATGCAATGCTTCCTAAACATATTATTTTTTATGGAAGTTGTATAAATAGACTCGACTAATTATATCTTAGGATTAATTTTATCCACTCAAATCAAGTGCCCTCATGGCCCATGTACAAAAAATTAGGAGATGTACAAAGACTCCAATGAATCTTCATTCCCAAATGATCTTGCAATGGTTAGTATTACACCTCTTGATAATTTTGATTGTATTATCATGATAGAATTGTGACGTGTTTGAAGATTGAGAAATAGCATGCTCATCAAAATTACGACGACTTCTCTTGATACTATTGAGACTTTAGTTGATTATGAGTTTCATTGATACCTACACATGTATTAGTTCATATTTAGTCATCTAGTGTAAACACAAAATTGATGGATGAATATTACCATTCCTAGAAAGCTTCATGAATATGAGAGATCTATGGAGATTCCAATGAACCTTCTCTCTTGGATGATCCTTCAATTGTATGTCTTATAGCTCTTGATAAATTTTGATAATATCATCCTGATATAGTTATAGTGTTTAAAGATTGGGAACATCTTTCTTTTCAAGATGATATAGATACTTTTCCTAACACCTATACGAGACTTTAGTTGATTCTAAGATTGAGGGCTTACCATACCAACACTTAAAAAATTTATAAGTAGTTCATACTCAAACATCTAGTGTGAGCACAACATTAGTGGATGAACAATGTTGTCTAATGACATGCACTAAGACTTCACCATTGTCACTTTTTTATACCAAGGTTAATGTTTCTTTTGATGGGGTTTCCAATGATTCAATTTAGTAAAATCATATGTTTTTATTACATTGGGACAAGTACTTTCCAGATCTTTGGTATCTATTTTGTGAATCCTAATTTGTAGATTTGGAGGATAGATTTGAGGACTTGAGTTTCCCCTCTAATGACATTTCCTTTGTTAATATTATCTCATCTTATTTAGATCTCGTGCTTCTATAATTTTAACCATGCTTTTATCTTGCATCAGATCTTGGCACCTTTAATAATTGACTTGGAGATCAATGCATAATTAATAGACATTCAACTTTCATTTTCTTCCATCTTTTCTAGATTAGGAAGGCCTTTAACATGCATATACTTCTTCCTAAGGGAAAGAATTTGGTTTGACACACATAGACCTTCTTTAATGTGTTTTATCTTCCTTCCATTTGTAGTGCACAAGGCATCTCTCGGGGGGTTCTTCTTTCTCTCATTAGGGGTTTATCATTATACATGGGTACCTAACATGATTTGTGTTGCTATGACTCATTTCAAATTTCTCCTAAGTTGCACTTAAGGAGGATGTCGGTGTAATTATCTAATTGCAATTTTTATATTAACTTTATTTGGGTAAATATTGTATTTACTTAAGTATATTTAGCAATAATGATTACTTTACATCAAGTTGAGCTAAGTTGATCTTCAAATTGAGTTCACTTGATTTAACTACTCTTTGTGCCAGGTTCACTTCTTGTTCACTTGGGGCTAACTCAACTCCCTTAGAAAACATGTCCTTCTGATTTTCTCTCCCAAAGTTCATATATTATGTATTTTCCTTTCAATGAATTCAATCTATCTTTTCATTTTCTTAATATTAGATATTATGATATATTTTTGGCACTATTTGTTGCTTTCATTTAGTTTAATTTTTTGTAGTCGTCTAGATGTAGGCTCATGTTAATATTCATACTTAATTCTACAAAAATACTTACAAAGCTAGTTCTTTCTAATGAACAAAACCTAAGAGTGCTATCAAATGGTTAATACACACAGACATGTAAAGACCCTTTTAGCTAAGCAAATATTAATATAATGACTAAGAAATAAATGTGCAATGCTTGACTAAAAATTTAATTAACATTTTATCTTTGATTATGAGCACTTTTACACGGGGGATCCAAAGGTTGTTGAAGAATACACCACATTTATAAAGGGCATGCCACTAATTTCTAGTCAATTTGATGTAGTTTGTACAGTTATTTTATGAAAATCTAGATTAGCTTCTATAACAAAGTCCCCAGTAGAAATTTCTCCATATCCAAAATCCTCCATTTACCACTTGTTTATGCAAATTAGAACA
Organism: Sequoiadendron giganteum; assembly: GCA_007115665.2. Classification (NCBI taxonomy): domain Eukaryota; kingdom Viridiplantae; phylum Streptophyta; class Pinopsida; order Cupressales; family Cupressaceae; genus Sequoiadendron; species Sequoiadendron giganteum. The sequence continues at coordinate 156,269,569 of CM021101.1, forward strand.
TTACATCTAAAGATAAATTTGTAGGTTTTTTTTCCTTGGTCATTGAAAGTTGAAGAGAGAAAACAAATATTTAATGAGTATGTAGGTTAATTAATGTAATAAGAAAAATACCACAACGTAATGCATTCTCATTGTATAATAGTGGATTGTGATAATAAGCAAGCTTTGGACTTTCAAATTCATTCAAGAAGTGATGAGACACTTGCAATGTGTATACCAAAGAGAAACACAACCCTATGAATTCTAACACTGTTTATAGCACAAAAAATTAACAACATTAGGATTATAGTATATTTTTAAAACTAGTGAAATTCTAAAGAGTTGTAGCTTAATTGGTTGATCACAACTTGTGAGGATGATGTATGATCCTTGATTAGGTCATTCACCAAGGTCCAAACCCCTAGAGGTATGATTGGGCCAGATTCGTCCCTTGAGGGACTTTGACAGATAAGATCCCCCTACTTCTGGCCACATCATCTAAAAGTGTATCAAATAATCAACACACATATTTATAACCTTGTCCACCAAGTACTACATGTAATGACTTTGCAAATTTTTTTACACTATATAATTGATGATAGTGTTATAAATATTTATTGCTTGTTTCCCATTTGATAACAACTTTTAGTCTTGTTATTAGTAATGTACATGGTTGAATGTATATACACATTCATGTAATAAAATAAAATAAAAAAGTTTTAAATCATTATTGTATGTAACAATGTAGATCTATGCACTTCTTTTTTATAAATATTTCAAACCTTTTTTTTTTACTCTGATTGATATATGAATGCTCAATTCATGCTATATATAGGATTGGGGGATATTTATTCTACTAAAGTCATCTAGCTTGTTAGTTATATGAGCATCAACATGAGACCAATACAAGCTCTTGCGAGCATAACCATGAGATTAATACTAGCTCCTATTGAGCAAACCACTCTAGAAACCACCTTTGGAAGACCAAGAGTCACAACCTAGAAATCCTCTTATTTAGAAACCACTTCCACATTAAAAGCCAACTATTGAAGACCAAGAGTCACAACTTAAAATTCCATATTAGATGTCTCTTTGAGATTTGAACTTGGATCTCCATAGCGAGAACTCAATGCTTTAACTAATAAAGCTCAACCTCTTAGATATGGATATTGATTTTATTGACCTATACTAGTTTAGTTTCAAGGACTGAAGGGTAACCATTTTGTCAAAGTTACCTAAGACTCGAACTTAATGTCATCCTCATCAACCTCATTCAATTTAGTGTGAAAGCTTCAACAATATACATTCTACCAAAGCCACTCACGACTCGAACTTGACCTCATCTTTATTGACCTTCTTTGACTTATTGCTAGGGGCCAAAAGATCTGTATTCTACTTGAAATTACTTATGACATAACCCTTAACTTATCCTCATCAACTTCATTCTAACTTTTTACTAAAATATACAAAATATCCATTCTACCCAAATCACTTATCACTCAAACAAAACCTCATTTTTACCAACCTCTTTTAACTTAATATGAAAAGTAAAAGAATATCCATTGAATCCAAATTACCTTGTACTTCAACCCATCTTCATCCTTATCTTTTATAAGATGAAAAGAAAAGCTTTCTTACTAATAAATCATGAACAACCGTCCCACTTTCTTTCCCAATATAGAGACAAAGCAGGGATGGTGCTTTATTTCCAATAATAATGATGACTAGACAGAACAGGGATGGTGCCTCGTGCGCTGGATTTTCTTATTCCACGTGGGAGTTAACGTCTATTTGAACCTGCAAACTGCGGTCGGAAATGGAAGCAGAAGAATTTCGAAGCGTCAGGACGCGCACACGCGACAACCCTCGCTGACGTGGCAAATCCGCGTGGACAACCCCATCGTTTGACCGTCCCTCCACATAGGAAACTACAAATCGTTTCTCCACCTGCCTTCTCAGCATCTTCATACGCGTTGAGAGTCTAGAAAACATTGCCCTCGCTACCGAGTCCTTACCATTGCATATAAAACCTAAACTCTGCCCCTATTTCCTTCCAAAATTTAAAGAAGAAAACAGAGGAATCCGATTCAGTCCGGAAGTGCATCAAGAGCCAAATGGGGAATTGTGCGGGGGGCATGAAGGACTCACCGTCCGCCAGACATAACATCAATGGAAATCATCATCAGAATTACAATCAAAACAATCAGCAGAAAGAAGAGATGCCGCGGAATGGTCTGGCAATCAACGCGCACGCGCAGGCACAGTCGGGCACGAGCGTGGGCTCGGGCGGCGGCGTTCCCCCTTCGCCTCTGCGGCAGCGTCCGGCCGTGAAACCCAAGCCCATGGGCGCCGTGCTGGGCCGCCCAATGGAGGACGTTCGCGAGACGTACACGATCGGGCGTGAGCTGGGGCGCGGGCAGTTCGGCGTGACTTATCTGTGCACGCACAAGGCGACGGGCGAGCTGTTTGCCTGCAAGACCATCGCGAAACGCAAGCTGTCGAACAAGGACGATGTCGAGGATGTGCGGAGAGAGGTGCAGATCATGCATCACCTGACAGGGCAGCCCAACATTGTGGAACTGAAGGGCGCCTATGAGGACCGCCACTCGGTCAATCTCGTCATGGAGCTCTGCGCTGGGGGTGAGCTCTTTGACCGGATCATTGCCAAGGGTCACTACACAGAGCGGGCTGCCGCTACGCTCTGCAGGACTATTGTCCAGATGGTGCACACCTGCCATTCCATGGGGGTCGTCCATCGCGATCTGAAGCCTGAGAATTTTCTCCTCTTGAATAAGGACGAGAATTCGCCGCTCAAGGCCACCGATTTTGGCCTCTCCGCTTTCTTTAAAGAAGGTTTTTTTTCCTAAAACCCTTTTCTCTCTTGCTTATTGGTAGTTAATGTGTTTTGGTATGTATTGGACAACTGGTTTTCTTTTTTTAACCGTCTTAGAAAGATTGTTTTTTGATGTCTTTTTGGGTGTGCTCCTGTCGAGTTGTATTCCGCAATTCCGCAATTTCTGCTACCATAGAATGTTAAGGGCTTCGTCTGTAGGAAATTGAGTGTAAATTTCAGACCTTTCAGAATAATGGCGCTGCCTGGCAAATTGGCAGATGCATTTGTACTTATTGGAAAAAATAATAAATGGGTGATTTAACAAGTTGGGTAGTTCTTAAAAATAAATGGGTATATTTGCAAAGTTTATGGCACCGTACTTGCGCGTCTCCTACTTTAGGACTTACATTCTGCTGCATTTCTCCCGTGCACCCAGAATTGGATGTAGTAGTTTAGCCCATTAAATTATTGACATTTGTACTGCATCGTTCCCCTGGGTCACCACATCCAATCACCACATCCAAGATTGGATGTGGTAGATTACCACACTAAACATTGACATAAATACTGCCCGGATCTTGTAGGTGCGCACCAGACTGAGGATTGGATGCTGGGGTTAAATTTGATGGCTGTATAGCTGAATTTTTACATATTTTCTGTAAAACAGAACAAAAAAGTTAGGAAGATTGTATCACATGAAAGATAAATTTTTTGGCAGACTGCCAAAAATAATATCATTTGTTCCCAGGGATGCGTTCCCCTTAGTTTTCCGCTGCTCCCGGAAACTGGAACGTCTTGGGGATGTAGGGATGGGGATAGACCATCCACCTGCCGGCTATTTTTTTTTTCTGAAACTGGACACTTTTTCTGCAAGAGGAATGTCCCCTGGAAACGTACCTTTATTTGGGAACGCCCAGACATCCTGGTGACACCCAGCTGTTCCATGCGATTCCCCCAAAAATTTCAACTTCTTATTTGTAAAACCACAAATACAGGTACAGTTACTCTTACAGGTATTGTACTATTAATGTATTTCTGTTCAGCCCTGTAATCCATAGAAACCAATTTGAATTCCTAATTTGCTACCAGCTTCCCATAGAATTTTGTCAAATAGGTAAAATAGTAATAACTGACGCATTTCAGGAATGCTTGCGTGGCTATTGGCCAAAGAACAAAGAACAGCAATGCTCTCAATCTGTAAACAATCACACACTCTGGACTCTCATGATTCACATGTATAAGGAAGCCTACCGGAGAAAATTAGCATTTGTTAAATGGGTTTTCTCGTCTTGTGATTTCCACTTTTTAACTAATATTTTAAAATTTGAATCCATGAACACATTAAAAGTGATATTTATTATTAATTATGCAGCTCCTCTAGTCAATGATAAAACATGAAGGTGTGCTTGTGTACTAAACATCTGGCATGGTTGACTGTCAAACTTAGGCTCTGACTGGACGTGGTAGTTTAACCAATTAAACATCTGACATTTCTACCAACTGATCCGTTGGGGTGTGCTACACCTAAAACTGGATGTGTTAGTTTACCCCATTAAACATTTCCTCAATTCACCATGTAACATGTCTCCTGGGGATTTGTACACTGCCTCCACAATGAAAACCCCATTGATTTAAATTTACTATTTGAGATATCTTATTTGACTGCCCACCATATATTTGCTTTGGGTGAAATTTATTAATGAAAAAGATCAGAACCACACATTCAAGGAAACCTCAAACCTCAGATGCAAGTAGAAAACTCTAATAGTAATAAATAAAGGGATCTTAAATTTACACCAAAACAGTTTAATAATTTGACTTAGTGAGGCTGGCCAGTGTAGTGATTCTCTTTGGTAAGAAATATTAGACTTTAGTTACTTCAGACCAGCCTAGTAATATTAGTCGCATCAGAACAGCCTAGTAAGTATAAAGGGTAAGAAATATTAGACTTTAGTTACTTCAGACCAGCCTAGTAATATTAGTCGCATCAGAACAGCCTAGTAAGTATAAAGGAGTGTGTTAAGAAATTATAAAGTAGTGTGTGAAGAAAGGTTATTTTATATGGGCTAGTTTTTCTGGAAAGTGGTTAGCCAAGTTTGTATGTAGGACTCAGCACAATCTTAACAGAATCGCCAAAATATTCATGCAACTACAGTAAATTGTCCAGTTTTCTTGGAATTAACCTATTATACATTTTTTTTTGAACAAAAAGGACTTGTCTGCATTCTATATTATAAAATGTTTTCCGTTCCTTAATGCTGCCCCCTATGCAAAGAACCTTAACGAGAAAAATCTGGAAATGTCAGGGAGTAGATCTTGTTATTTACCAAGAATTTGAGATTGGAAATGTGTTTCTATCATTTAATACCAACTTTTTAAAATCCCCTTTGAAATTAGAGACTATATTGTGGGGCAGATCTGTTTACCTCAGAATATAACGTCATGCTGAGTTGCAGGGAAAACATGAAATCTCACAGAAATTACTTTTCAATTGCCACAAACTTATCATTTAGGCTTGAGTTCGAAGTTTAACTTAAACCTCATATCTCCCTCTCAACCTATCCAGACGACTTACAACCTGATTTTATTCTGCACATGGCTTCCATGGTCAAGCAACCTCCATATGACCAGTTCATAGCATTGTATGTGGCTTATGTATTCGAGCAGAGGTTGCATCAACATGAATAGAAGAGGAAGAAATAGAAGTAGGAGAGGAAACAAATCATGTATATTATTGTTCTTCAATAGACCAAACTGCTCCTTCTACTCTGTAAACTATATTCTCAAAATGTGCCTATTCTCTTTTGCCCCTAGCACTGGCAATTTGCTGCAAAGTTTGCAATATAAGGGGTTTCTTGACAATTATGACTTGGAATTTGGAAGGCAAGATATACTTTTCACAGCTGCCTCTCCGTTAATTAATGTTTGTTCTGCTTTCCATTGTAATAGTTTCATAGAATTTACAGTAGAAAATTCCTGTAATGTTATTTTGGATGCTTTCAAAAGTTTGCCTGGCCACTTGCCAAGCTAGAACTATTCTGATTCTTGTCATAATCTATACTAATAGATCCAACATATATATATATTGTATCTTTGTTCTTTCGTTTACTTTTGACCTACAACCTTGAGGAATGCAAAAGAATATTCTGTCCTTCTAGTCATTTCACATTTGACTGACCTGGCTTGGTTAGATTGGATTTAAGAATTTCAATACCAGATTTGTTTAGCATGAGATGCCAAGAGACCGCTGTGGCTTTCTCTTGGGCAAACAAGTCTAATTGTAGCCTTCTGCATACAATCATGTGCATTTTATTTCCCATACTCTTGTCTGTTTGCAACTGAATTGCATGGTGAATAGCTTGAAGGCTTCTTGTAGATAATGAGAACTTTTGCTTGTTTTCCAGGGGCTTTTTTCTGTTATAGATTGCTGACTTAAGGTTTGCTATCTGATACAGGTCAAGTATTTAGAGACATTGTTGGCAGTGCATACTATGTGGCTCCAGAAGTCTTACGGCGAAGCTATGGACCAGAAATAGATGTTTGGAGTGCAGGAGTAATACTATATATTCTTCTTAGTGGCGTTCCCCCTTTTTGGGCAGGTTGGTAGCATAATGAACCCATACATTTGAATTGCAATCATAGGGCATTTTGAATTTGTGGTGAGATGTGCTTTAAATATATGGTAAGCTTTTAATAAACTAATGCTTAAGCGCTGATTTAACAGAGTCAGAGCAAGGTATTTTTGATGCTATCTTGCGTGGGTATATTGACTTTGAAAGTGATCCGTGGCCCTCAATATCTAGTAGTGCAAAGGATCTGGTCAAAAAGATGCTAAATTCTGATCGCAAAGAGAGACTCACAGCACTTCAAGTTTTAAGTAAGCTGCAAAATATTTGATTTTCTGCTTTGATAAGTGGTTTCTTGTGTCATATATGCACTAATTTAGAATGATCGGCAATGCAGAACATCCCTGGATTAGAGAAGATGGTGAAGCTCCAGATACACTGATTGACAGTGCAGTTTTGAGTAGGATGAAGCAATTCAGGGCAGCAAACAAGCTTAAGAAAGTTGCTCTGAAGGTGTGGCTTTACTTTTTGACAATTCAATTGTTTTTTTTTGATGATTTAGTTACACCTCTTCTAAATCATGTGGAATTTCTCTTGCAGGTTATTGCTGAAAGACTGTCAGAAGAGGAAATAAAGGGCTTGAAGGAAATGTTCAAGAATATGGACACTGATGGCAGTGGTACTATAACTTATGAAGAATTAAGGACAGGTCTTGCAAGACAAGGCTCAAAAATTTCTGAATCTGAAGTCCGGCAATTAATGGAGGCTGTAAGACAACGGATCTAATTCCTTGTGATTACTGTCATATTAATTTGTTGAATGAAGTGGAACCTCTGCAATAATCTGCAATATTGTAATGGCGTTGGGTTTTGCTTGTCTCACTTGTCTTTTGTATGTGGTTTTTTGTGTCTGCTTCAGGCTGATGTTGATGGGAATGGGACAATTGATTATCTTGAGTTTATCACAGCTACAATGCACATGAACAGAATGGAAAGAGAGGATCATTTGTATGGTGCCTTCCAATACTTCGACAAGGACAACAGTGGGTGAGCACTCGTGAATTTCTTGGCACATAAATTTATCTTTGATTTTTTTTGGTCAGTAGAACTATGCCCATGTTACTTGAGGGTATTCATTGCTTTCTCGTTTTCAGGTACATCACAAAGGATGAACTGGAACAAGCCTTGAAAAAATATGGAATGGGCGATGAGGGAACTATTAAGGATATAATTACTGAGGTTGATGCAGACAATGTGAGCAGATATTTTTTCTTGTTTTCATCTTTTATATAATGTTTTGTTTTTAGGGAACTTCACTATGAATATTAGGTAGCACTAATTCATGCTAAATTATATGATTAGGATGGACGAATAAATTATGATGAGTTCTCAGCAATGATGAGAAAAGGAAATCCAGATAACAATCCCAAAAAGAGACGTGACATAATCATATGATGCTGCTTCTAATCAGAAATGCTTACCAAGCGAACTGTTTGTATACAATGACATCTTCCTATGATGGATCTTCTTTTCCTTATAAAGTTGCCCTTTCGAACAATCATTAGATGAATGTGTTCATAAGCATTTCCAAGGTAAACAATTTTCTACAGACAGCAGGATTCATCTACTCTCAATTTGATATTCTGTACAGTGTCTTGGTGGAATTGCTGAAGGTTGTTGCAGCACAGTTATTTTCTTCTCAATCTATCAGCTGTTTCTGTCTTGTTTATTTTGAGAGGATATTTTTAAACCAAGGAAGCTGCAGGAGTTGTTCACCATATTTAACTTAAACCTCAAAAGACATTGAATACTTGTTGAGGTGTTCTCTGTTGTTAGATTGCTATTGGCTTGTTAAGTGTGTTGTAATTTACACTCGAGTTGGTTGCTTCTGAAAGGGCAAAGATGTCTTACAGATTGGTTTTATCTCTGGGTCATGAAATATGAGGCCCCCATCCATATTTTAATTTGACGTTGTAGCATATAGACTAGTACACTTATCTTGAGTATTTTGGAAGAATAATCAATTTCAAGGGATTTGAAAGCTCAGATTGGCTGCGGAGGTAAGATTTGTGATCTCTTGATATTGGGCTTCACTCAACTTTTCTGGCAATGTTCTTTTGACTCTTTGCTGGGTCTTTCAATGCTTCTCTTGATCAATACTTTGTTCCTTAATCTGAATACTTGTTATGGAAGTTTTTAACGATAAGAGATGAAGAACTTGCAATTTAATCCCGGATTTGCAGGATTGCAAGTTGGAATTAAGTATTTGGAATGCCCATAAGTCGAAGGCTATATGTCTCTGGAAATAATACCAAGAGTAAATTTTTTCTAAGTATCTTAAATGGGATTCCATCTTTGCAACTAAAGATTTAAAAAGGGTAAGAATAATTTTACTTGGTGGAATGCAATAAAATATTATCATGGCCATACAAGAGCACATAATCAACTTTGTTATTTGCCAAAACTAAGCATTGACCAGATTTGCAATCCATACCTAGTTCTATTTGCAATTCGAGGAAGTAAATTTAGTATTACTGTAAAGTGATAAATCTTTGATATTTTGAAGAGTAAATTTGCTATAATATTTTGCATGCATCCCATCAAACACACTATATGGGGTTGAAGTCTAAAATGGAGGCATGTGCAAGCAATCAGATATATCTAACCAATATGCCCTTTGTATGTGAAAATTTAAAAAATAAAAAAACCAAAAACATCTTTTGTTGCATTATGGGAAATCTGAAGAGTTCCATAGGGCAATCTATAACTAGTTTCTAACACGATTATATTTTGATTGTGAGAGTATTATGTGGACAAGTCTCCTCCACATTAGTAAATCCGTAACATTTCTCAATACTAGAGTACATTGATTAATCTTCACATTTTTGAATCCTGTAACATTATGTGATCCTTCTGGTAAAGGGTCTATTAGTTAAGCAAAGGAAAAGAAAAGATTATGACTAGTTGCATATCAAGCTATGAATGCCAAGATAACCTCGGAGGGCTTCTAAACTTTGAGGAGCAAGAATGCAAGTGAAAGAAGAGATTCAGATGAACAAGCAAGAATGAATGGCAGCATTATGCAGACTACTAGAAATGATACTGAAAAAGATAACTGCAGAGTAAATACTGTCATTTAAAATGTCTCCCACAATAAAAAATATCGTGTAACGAAAGCAAGAAGTTACATTGGAACTCTCTAGATGATTCCATGGTTATTCTTACTAAAGTAGCCCTTTGTGGTAGATTTAACATCTTAATATATGGTGTTTGGATGTACATGATTAATTTGCCATTGATGGTTCTAACCACCCTATCCTTCAAATCATAGAATCTTGCACATGTCATAACTAAATATGGAGATTACATAGAAACTGAAAGAAATGTTGCTTCTACAAGGCCACTTTGCTTGATATTCTCAAGTTGTTTTTCTTCGTGCTCTGCATTATTTTCTTTCTGAAATTCGTGCATTCAAACATGCCCCCCCTTTTTTTTTGAGATATTATCAAAATCATATAGTAATTTGGAGGTTAGAATCATGCCTTCTGTATTCACATTTCATTTTTATTAGTGAACACATTCCCTAAGAAGAAGTTTCTGACACAACTAGGTGTGTCTTAGTATTCGTAAGAAAATAAATTAAAATATACAATTAATATTCAAACATTTACTCTAAAACTTCTTTAATAACATCTATTTGATCAGTTAGTATGATGAAAAATGATTTTTAATTTTTTTTTTTTTAAAATTATTTAATTGAATTATGGAGAAAATGGTGAAAGTTTTTGGGGTTTATAGAAAAATTGCATATAAAAATAAAAGCTCGAATCTAGTTTGTAATTTATAAAAAGCTGAAAGTTGCACTTGGTTTGCAACTAGCAAAAAGTTGTAAATTGCAATAAAGATGGGTTTTTTTGGGTTTGGAGTCTACACTTGGTTTCAACTCTTGACAAATTGCAAAAAAATTAAGTTTCCTCTTCTAGACTATGCACTTGTTTTTACAACTTGCAGAAACATTAAATTTGCAAAAATCTTTGGGTTTTCAACTCTTGAGTTTTGCAACCTACAAAAAGTCGCAAATCGATTTTTTTTAGGTGCTTGAATTGCAAATAAAATTTGAAATATATCCCGAATGAAATTTGAATACCAAGGAAATGATTCTAAACATCACTTAATCCCAAAATAAACATCCTTTATGAAACACACCCATTATGAAAACCATTTAAAAATCCCAACTAGCTCACACGTTTTGGATTTGTATTACTAGCCCACACGTTTTGGATTTGTATTACAACTTTGCCTCCAAAGAAAGCAAATAGGAAATGGAAATTAATCAACAAATGCAACTAACCTAGAAAGTGTGAAATCTAGACATGTACAAAATAAAATTGTTCAAATTAACCAAGTGTAGGAGAAAATGGTATAAAAATCATTGGAGGAGGACCAAAAGGGTTAGGAAAATGAAGAGTTGGCCTTTAAATAGCTAAGCATGCAAATAATATGCATTTTAGTTGAGTTGCAAACTAGAGTTTGAAACTAATTTGTGACTTGTAAAATAGAGTTTTGGTACAACTTGCAACTTGCAATTTAAATAAGGCCCTTGAAAATTCAAGAGTTTAAAAAAATATATATCACAAAATCTTCCCATTTTCACTTCTTCTCATTTAAAACATAGTCGTACAATAAAAAACAAATTAAATTGAACTTTAGAATAAAAGGATGAGCAAAACTTCAAAAATTAAAATAGCTTTTCCCAAAATTAGTTGAGATAATAAATGAATGTTGTGAAGGTCAAAATAAATGCTCCCCATAATACAATAAAATAAAGTTTTATGGCTCAAGAGTCGAAGGTGATGAGATCAACATTAGCCCTAAACCAACAAATCTATCTTTTACTCTTGTACTAATACAAGCCCTTCCTTTAGCTGTGTTCTCAAGAATTTAAAATAAGAGAACTTCCTCAACATAAATAATTTTCTATGCACAACCTACATAGACATGTAGCATTATATTCAAACTTCAATTAGAATTAACAATCCCTAGAAGATGCTTGCATTATTTCCATCCTAGTTTGTGTATGATTCTTTCCTTCTTTGATCTATACTATTTAACTAAAATGGCTTCAAGTATCAAGTTTTATATACGAGCCAACTGTCATGGGGCTAGATCGATGCGTTGCCCAAACATAATTTTTTCATCCAACGAAGGTCCAAACTCATGCGACATTGGAAAACCTAACTCATGAATCCCTTTACGTACAAGCCCTATCTTTTCCCCAAACTATGCTTCCAATACTCAAGTGTCCAACACCTGACTTCCCTTCACACACACACACACACCACAAAATGGTAGTGCATTTGGATCCTTATCACAGATCTCCTTCACTTTGGTGCCCTTGGAACTCCTCCTTGCACTTAGTGTAACCCTGTCATTCCACTAGACTATTATTGTGCCTTGCACAAAATTGCTTGGTCCTACCAAGTACTAGCCCTTGTGTCCCCCATAAGATAGTCTCCTTGTGGAACTCCAAGTCCTCACCTCCATTTGGTTTCCACCCTTAGTGCATTCCACTCCAGTAATACTCCCTAAGTACCCAAGTCAAGCTTCCTCACCTAGTGATGAATTGGACTCCTTATAGCCACCTTTTTTCTATTACTCACTTTTGCACACACCTAGTGCATGCCCGATATTCCCAATGTTGGTGTCCCACCTCAGCCTCCTTAGTTCCTTGAACCCTCAAGCCACATTCCATCATGGGATGACTAGACTCCTTGAGCTAGCTCCTATTTCCACACCTGCAAGCTCTCCTTGGACTGGCTTCAAGCTTGTGTCTACATGACCTCATTGGTGAACCCTATTCCTCATGCATCCCATGCATTTTGACCAAATCCATGTATACATCCAAATCCAAGCTCCATGGACTTTCCTTCCACCATGCATGCCTAATTGAGCTTTAAGCCCTCCATTCCATGATCCAACCAAACTCTCTGGGATGCTTGAATCATCTCCAACTTGATAGTGCTCCCAAAGCATCATTCCAATGGACCATCTCCACTATTTTGGCCATGCACCTCAACTCACCTTGGTTAATTCTCTAAAATTTCCTTATGGCGTGGCTCCATTTTGAGCAGTCATATGGGGACCTTGTCCTCAATATCATCCTACCCCATAATTCTAAGAGACTTGGGATCCTTAACCCCAATACAACATTTGACTCCTCAAGGCAACTTGGGGGTGTGCTCAACACATCACCCCACTCAATCCATTGACAAGGATACCCGATTCCACATCCCACACCCACATAGCTCACCTAACTCTTTGAGCTCCAAAATTCTGACATAGACAACCCTCATGTTGGTTATCTCCCCACAATGTAAGGCCTGGTTACTCCATTTCATCAATTTTGGGTCTTGGACAACTCCCTGGGAGTCACCCTCCATATTGTCTCAGTTACTTTTCTTCACTGAGATTGGGACTTCATGTATGCATCCACAATGAACCTCACTTCCTAGTAGCAAGACGAAGCAAAAATTCTTCACTCCTAATATCCATGTAGAACACTTAGCTTCCCACAAGATTAGGTGGCAAGATTAGTCTTCTTCATCCCCAAAGGAGGTTTCCTTGGTCATACCCTAGGCTCCCAATACCACTAAACACCTATGTACACTCCCAACACTTGGCTGCTTCAACCAACACTACCCCTTATATGTTTTTTGTTTGATTCCCAAGAAGTTGTAGACTAAACCACAATTTTGGTCCACCACCCTAATTTTTGGTTTTGTCCACAATCCTCAACCTCCAGTTTTGGGCCACTACACTAATGTTTGGTATGGGTAGGTCCAACTCCCCAATCCTTCTAAAGACCTCCAAAATCTACCTTTGCTACAACTTATTTTCACTCCATTAGACTCTAAGTCCAACTCTGTTGGAACACCTTATTGACCCTATCACTATAGTAGTCCTAGGTCTTGTCTTGACCCTAGTGCACCCTTGGTAAACCTTGGTACACGCCTTGGAGCACCCTATTGGTACCCCTATTGGATACCCAATGCACCAACACTAGAATGTCGTGTTCCACTCTTGAGTCCAACCATGTACCACTTTTGGAGTACCCTATCCCAACCCTTGGAACACATTGTTACTCTAATTTGGGATCCCCTCATCCAGTTTTGGAGCACCCCTGATACTCATTTTTGGTCTTGCTCCTCAAGACCTTGGTATTCACTTGGAACACCCACCCAATATTGCATCCATGAACCCTTGATAAGTCACATCCATCTATAACACTTCTTCATATCTAGAAATCCATGTCTAGAGCCAACACAACTACACCAAAACTCAATGAATACAAACCCAACTCAACTCAACCTGACATCCACACCAATCTCCTAACCTTAGTGCCCAAGACTGCCTGCAGTGCCCTTCCCTTGTGGTGAATCCACTATCCCTGACAGTCACCAACTCCTGTTACTTCCAACATAACCTTCCATAGTGTTACATGCTTGAGTCCAACTCTTTGTGAATTGGCCTGTATGAGAACCAATCCCCCAACTTTCCTTGAAATCTCCAAACCACTCAGTTGATTCTCCATCCTTCAAGATGTTGACATTGGTTGTCATTGATGTCAACACTTGGTGAGATTGTTGCATTGGTTGTATTGTTGGCGTTGTAATCGATGTCAACACTTGAGGAGATTGTTTTGATGTCAACACTTGGTGTGTTTGTTGGCATTGAGACTATTGAATATGTTTGTGAGATGACAAGTAAAGTTGTATAGTGCATTGTTGCTATCAACAAAGTTGATCTCATATTAAGATGAGGATTAGAAGTGTTGTTGAAGATGAAGAGATGTTTCTGATGGTCTCTAATATGTTTATGCACTATCCTATTGTTCCTGAGAAATTATGTCTTGTTGCAAGGAACTTTTGGCCTCCGCATGTTTATGAAAGTTTCTTATTCAATAAGTTGTACTGAAGACTGTTTGAAAGAATGTTCCACATTCCTCCGCTATTGAAGATGTCTTGCAGTTTGGGATTTCGTGTTTGTGCTATGTGGATGTTGCACTCCTATATTTTTATGTCACTAGTGTTGTTGAGGAGGTTTCGGGTAATTACAAAGGTTTGACAGTTTTGTTGGTTGTCTAGGCTAGTTTGAAAAATGCTTCCCATTTCTCCACATTGATATCTCTACTCCTACGGTTTGGTGAATGTGGTCTTAGTGTCTGTATAGTGTCTCAGTTCAGATTTCATGTGTTGAAGTGGTTCACAAGTTGTTTTGTTAATGTTATATCTCATGGTTGTGCATTCTGTGTTTCTGGGATGAAGTGTTATGTTCCTATTTGGTTTGTGGTGGTTGTTGGTGGCATGGCAATATGAAAGAAGTATCTGGAAGTGTTGTTGGATGTTCAAGGAACATATCTTTGTGGGTCACATATTAGTGGTTGATCTCTTTGGTGCTGCATTATGTTTTGAGTTGGATTTTTAGGTAATTTGTGGATATTTGGTCGATAGGGCTTGTTCTCTTGCTTGTGACATGTGCTTGGGGGTTTGTGCTAGCTTATGAAGTTGTGTTTTTGGGCCAATTGGTTATGTGCTACATGTTTCCTTGTTTTTGACTTGGTTTGATGTGCGCTAGCGTGTGAGTTGTTTGTAATCACATTGGAAGATGTAATAATATTTTTTGGGTCCTTTCTATCTCTTGGATAGGATTGCACTATGTTTTTGTTGTTGACTTATTGAGGTTTTTGTTTATCTTCTTTATGGTCAACCTAATTGATGTTTTTTGATCTTACGGTGGATATAAATGGAAGATCATTTCAGTTGCAAGGGTGAGTGAGAGTGGAATGTATTGAAGATCAAAAAAAGAAGTGTGAAAGTGTGTGGAAGAAGAGAAAATGTGCTTTAATGCCTCAGTCAATAGAGTTTATTGTTGACATATGTTGTAAATTATAAATCTTCATGTATCTCGCTTTGAGATAGTGAGTCTCATTAGGTCTTTGTATCTTTCCTTGGAGTCGTGCACTTTAATACTACAAGTCCCTTGTATCTTTCCCTAAGGTTGTGTGCCTTAGCCTACAATTTCTTGGCAGTGAGACTTATTATACCTTTTGTAAGCAATGAGCTTCATATATTGTGAGTTAACTCTCATCGTGGTTTTTCTCTCATTGAGTTTTCCATGTAAATCTAGTGTTATCTTATGTATGCGTTTTCTTTGTTTCATATTTCATTGCTGTTAATTTGGTTAAGGGTTGAATTACTGTATCTTTCATTGTTGGGGGTTGCTGAACTTGTTAAGGAATTAAGTTGTTATATATATTTTTTCTATTGATCTCTTTGAGAGTTTATGATTTGGTAAAGAAGTTTGAATTTTCCTTAGGCTGAAGGGTTTATGTTTTGAAAAGACTGATCCACTCCCCTCTCAATCTCTGGGCGTTTTCAATAATTGGTATCAGATCCAAGTTTCTTTGAAGAATCTTAACCACTTGAGGAAAGATCCAGGATGATACATGATGGAGCTTACATAGGTCCTATGTTTGATGGGACAAATTATACCTTTTGGAAGTTGAGAATGAAAGGTCATCTAAAATCTCTAGAGTTTGGTGTTTGGAAATCTATCAAGGCTGGTTATACTGCTCCTACTACTCCTCCAACAGATCCAGCTGAAATCAAGTTGTATGAGAACAATTTCAAGGCTAAGAATGCTATCTTGTGTGGTTTGGTTGATTCAAATTTTTGTAAAGTGATGAATTGTAGTTCTGCTAAGGATGTCCTAGAAAAAATTAGCATCATCTATGAAGGAGATATCTAAGTAAAGCAAGCCAATATGTAGATCTTCAAGAGTAGATTTGAGACCCCAAGGATGATAGAGGATGAATACATTGCAAGAACTATATGATCCAAGTGCATGAAATAGTTTCTATCATCAAAGGTCTTGGTAGAGAAGTAAAAGAAGATGAGATTGTGAAGAAGGTTCAAAGATCTCTCCCTAAATCTTATAGTCATAAGGTGTCTACTATTGAAGAATCCAAAGACTTGGATTAATACTCTGTAGATGAATTTTTTTTTCTCTCATAGCCTTTGAGATGAGAGAATTTGACAAAGATGTTCCAAAGAAGGAAGAAACATTCAAAGCCGATAAAAAGATAGAAGATGGAGTAGCTAATTAGAATGATGACTTTGATGAGGTTGAAGCAAATTTTATGAGAAAATTAAAGAAAGGCATTGACAAATACAAAGGTAAGTTACATTTCAAGTGTTCCAATTGTGGAAGGATTGGTAATTTTGCATCTAAATGTCTTTACAATGAATTAGATGATGTAACAAAAGAGAAAGGGTTAAAAGATGTCTCTATTCCAAAGAAAGCAGTTGTTCCTCAAAAGATGAAGATGAAACATAGAAAAACATAATAGGTAAGAGGTAGGTTCACCAAAATGAAATGATGATCTAGGACACCCTCACTTTTCCTAGTTTCATTAGAAAAAGAGATCTCCCAAGGATAGGATTGACTTTCAACCTTGAAGTGAGTCAACTCTATTAGGAGGCTCTACTATTTTCTTATGACAAAATGACTAAAATGCACTTTTGGGAGATAAAATTAAATTCCTTAACGAACCCAATTATGTGACCTAAAACTTGAAATGCGGAGTATTATGATAGCACAAACATAAACAATAAATTTTAGGCAGATCTAATAAGGGTAGAATGGTATGTACCAAGCACCAATAGTGGGTTTTGAACACTGCTGAAGAAAAAATTCTCCTTAAGGTGAATGGGTCTCTATACTAGGGTCCAAAATTTGATTTCACAATCCTTAGATCTCAGATCTAGGCTTTTGATTTCTCTAGGTTTGACTATTGGAAAGCTAGAAATAAATCCTGTAGGTGAGTTTCTGTATCTTGACAACTTTGATGAAAAAATTGACAACTTTGCAAAATTTCTCTTTTGATTGATTTCCAATCCTTTGTAAATATACACATACAAAAAGAGAAGAAAAATGTGTGTTTTTGGGTGATAGGGGTTTTCCTTGGTCAAACCTTGCTTTGGTAATTAAACCTTGATGATAAAATAATGATAAATTAAAGGAATTTGATGAATGAACAATGCTATGTCACAACTCACCAAAATCTTAATGGCTTCCCTTAGAGGACCAAAGTCTAACACATCTCTCTATGTATTGGATCTTGCTTGAACTGGCTTAAATGATTGCTTGATTTGATGCTTGAATGCTTGAAACCTACATCACAATGTTAGCTCCAAAACATGATATGAACACACATGAACTTTGATATGATGATATGATCTTGATTGCTAATGTAGATGACTAATAAATCTGCTCTCCAATGCTCTTGACAATAATATTTTCTCATATGATCTCTTGATTATGCATGTTATGTTTGAATTGATAAAATAACTATGTATTTATAGGTGTTTATCTAATTTCCTAGAAATTAGATTCCACAAGCCGACATTTGAAGCTTGAATTTGAATCATTAAAATTCTGCCAATAAATATACTAATAATTGGGTCTTGGCACTTAAGGAGGACCCATTCGCCCTTGGGTGAATGGGTCTTAGGACCTAACCAAGACACACATTTTCCAAGGTATTTAAATTAATGATGGAAATTATTTAATATAAGTTTTCCTTTTAGAAAACAGGAATAATAAGGCTTAGGAATTTATAATTTAGGTGATAAAAAATCTTAATTAAGTCCAATTAATTAAGGGGATGCAAACATAGTATGAAAATGTAAAGGTGTAAATTTTTATACATTACAAAGGATAATGATTCGAATGATGAAACCTTATTCATGGCCTTGAAAGATGGAAATAAAAGGATCAGTATTGGAGAATACAAGAGGTCCAACATTTTATAGACTGACAAAGTTAATGAAAGATCAATGGTTGTGTGGATTGTCTTTCATGTAAAGGAAGAAGAAAATGCTTGGATGATTGATAGTGGTTGCTCTAACCATATTACTGGTGGAAATAGAAGGTTAATTAGTCTTAAGAAGGTTAATGGTGGAGCTATTAAGTTTGGTGGTGATGAGCCAACATAAATTTGTGGAAAGGGTGCTATAATAATTGATGGAAAGAATAGGGCTGAGGATTCCATCTATGTCAGAGGTCTAAAGCATAATATTCTCAGTGTTAGTAAGATGTGTAGAAAGGGTTACACTCTTAGTTTTCATGCTAATGGTTGTGAGATTAGGAATACAATGTTTGAAAGATTAGTTGCTGAAGGTACAAGGAAAAATGAAAATTTCTATCATCTAAAGGAGGAAAATGGAAGAATCTACTTACTGGCTTGATCCAGTGAGTGTTGGATATGGCCCAAGAGGATGAGACACATCAATTTTGACAATATGATAAAGATCATTTCTACTCATGCGGTGAGAGATATGCCTAAGATAACCAAGCCTGCAAACACATTATGCAAGGAATGCCGAATAGGAAAGAAAACAAGGACAAGTTTCAAGAGAAAGGAGTGCTCTACTACGATGCAATTGAAGCTGATTCACATTGAACTATGTATACCTACAAGAACAAGGAGTCAACAAGGTGAAAGGTATTTCATGTTTCTTATATAGATGATTACACTGGAATGACTTGGGTTACATTTTTAAGAGAGAAATTAGAAGCTTTAGATAAGTTTAATATCTTCAAAGAAAAAGTTGAGAATGAAATGGATGTTAAGATCAAATGCTTAAGGTCAAATAGAGGAGGTGAATTTACTTCAAATGAATTTGAATTTTTTTATAAAGATCATGGTATTAGGAGACATCTATCTACTCCTAGGACCCCTTAGTAGAATGGGGTAGTGGAGAGGAAGAATATGTTTGTCTAAGAGATGGATAGGGCTATGTTGAAAGAAGTTGATTTTCTTGATATATATTGGAAGGAAACAATTCACACCTTTGTCTATTTGATTAGAAAAGTGTATTTGAGGGTCAATAACACTAAGACCCCTTATGAGATGGGCATGTAAGGCCTCCCACTGTTAGATACTTTTGAATTTTTGGCAGAAAATGTTACATCAAGAGAGATGGAGATGACCTTGGAATGTTTGATTCAAGGTGTGATGAAGGGATCTTTCTTGGTTACTCAACTGGAAGCAAGGCCTATAGATGTTACAATAAGAGATTGGGAAAGATGATTGAAAGAACAAGTGTTAAGATAGATGAATATTTGTGTTAGATCTCACAACAACTAGCTCAATTTGTGGATCTAAAATACCTCCCTATATTGAAGAAGAAGAAGAGAAAGAAGAGAAGGAACCAGAACTAGTGAAGTATCCCAAGGCTACAACAAAATATGTTCAAAAGAATAATTCTACATATTAGATAATTGGAGATAAGAATGAAGGTGTTCTGACCAAGAGAAGGTTTGCAAGAGACAGTGAGCAAGTGAACTTGTGTTTACTATCAAAAGTAGATCCCAAGAACTTTGTTGATTCTAGCAAAGATGATGGTTGGATCAAGGCAATGGAAGAAAAACTGGATCAAATAGAAAAGAATCAAACTTGAGAATTGGTTTCTAGACCCATTGATAAGAATATTATAAGAACAAAGTGGGTGTTTCAGGACAAGCTGAATGGAGGTGGTGAAGTTGTGAGGAACAAATCTAGATTGGTATGTAAGGGATATTCTCAAGTTGAGGGTATTGATTTTGAGGAGACTTTTTCTCTGATAGCCAAAATGGAGGCAATAATGATGTTTCTTGCCTATGCTACTCACAAGAATTTCAAAGTCTATTAGATGGATGTACAACCTTATTTACTAAATGGTGATCTAGAGGAAGAGGTATATAAAAAAACCAGATGGGTTCTAGTTATCTGAAGATCTGGATATGGTGTGCAAAATCAAGACACATTTTTATTGACTCAAGCAAGCTCCTAGAGCTTGGTATGATCGATTGGATAAGTACTTACTTCAACAATGATTTAAGAAATGTACTTAATATAGTAATATTTACATTAAGGTTCACTGTTCAGGAAGACGAGTTTTTGATTGTGGTTGTATATGTTGATGAAATCATATTTGGTGGAGATGATGACATGTGTAAGAGGTTTTCAAAAGAGATGCAAAAATAATTTGAGATGTTAATGATTGGTGAGTTTTATTTCTTCATTGGGATTCAAATTGTTCAGATAGATGGTGGTATCTTTATTTCTTATGATAAGTATGTTAAAGAGATGTTGAAGAAGTTTGGCATGAAGGATTCCAAACTAGTAGGTACTACTATGGTGACTGGTTGTCACTTAAGAAAAACTAATGACTCTCTTGAGGTTGATCAAACTCTTTATAGGTCTATGATTGGAGGTTTGTTGTAATTGACTACTTCTAGACCTAAAATTATGCATGCAGTATGTTTGGTTTCTATATTTCAAGCTAATCCTAAACAATTTCATGAGAAAGAAGTGAAGAATATTCATATATTTGAAGGGAACTCCAAATTATGGTTTATGGTATGAGAAGGATGATAATCTCTCTGAGTGCCTATATTGATGTTGATTGGGTAGGATGCGTGGATGATTGGAGAAGTACAAGAGGAAGTGCATTTTTCTTGGGATACAGATTGGTCTCTTGGTTTAATAAAAAGGAATCAATGTCCTTATCTACAAAATAAGTTGAATATATTGCTACAACATCTTGTTGCACCCAAGTGCTTTGGATGAAGCAAAATTTGAAGGAAATAAAGGTGGTAAATGATGAACCCATTCCTATATTGTCTGATAATACTAGTGCAATTAATATTTCTAAGAATCCAATGATGCATTCAAGAACCAAACACATTTCTATCCAATATCACTTTTTAAGGGAAAAGGTTGCAAAAAAAGGAGTATGTGCCTACTAAGGATCAAATTGTAGATATCTTCACTAAGGCGCTTTCAAAGGATACTTTTGAATATATTCAACAAAGTCAAGGGTTATTTCCCCTCCTTGTTCTAATTACATGCATAGATCCTACATCTATCTAGGGGGAGAATTCCATGTCATAGTTTTTCTCCTAGATTGATGTGTGCTACCTCTTAGGGGGAGTTGGTACTAAGGGGGAGTTTCAAAGAATATGTGCAGGTGTTGTGCATGTATAGATTTTTGAAGAAGTGTTGTTGATCAAAGGGGGAGAATGCGTTGTTGTTTCAATTGAAGATCTTTGGTACTTTGTCCTTGAAGTCAAAAAATGTGCTATTGTGCAGGTGTGTGTGGCCCTTTGTCCTTGATGTGAAAGGGGGAGAATGAGTAGGTGTGTGTTGCCATCAATGTCAAAGAGGGAGATTGTTGGTATTAGTTGTCATTGATGCCAACATTTTATGAGATTGTTGCATTGGTTTTATTGTTGGTGTACACACTCAAAAATGTCTTGATCACATTCACACCTAGTTTTTCTTTATTAATGCCATTTCTATCCTGACTCATCCATTTTTTCCTATTTAATAAAAATAATGTAATTGTTTAATTAAAAATATATTTTTATTCTAGATAATTAATATTATTGTATTAATTCACCCTTTCATACTAATATTCATCTTATTTGATTAAATAATCCAAATTATTGAATTAAATCCCCTAAGTCCTCTTACATGATTAAATAATGCAAATTGTTTCATTAAATGTCATAAATCCCACTTTGATTAAATTATTTCCAATTGTTTAATTGAATCCCCGAATTCTCTCCACTTGCACAATTAAATAATTTTATAATTATTTAATTGATTAATTTCTTCCAATCCGCCAATCATTCGAAGAATATTCCTCCAATTTGAATTCAAAAATTTCCCTCCACATGGAAATATATTCCACATACTCCTAAAATCATGGGATTACATTTTTCTCAAGAAATTTGGGCCCTTTATTAATATAATTGATCTATGTCATTATTCAATCTCATCCATTGATTTGATCATTGATCCATGCCATCTTCTATCTTTGAATTCCATCCATTGATTAGCCAATTTGATCCTAGCTATTCATTTCTCTAAAAATCTTATAACTAGTTCTCATTTTTAATGAGAATATATTCTCAATCACTTGAACAACTAGACTATACGGGAATTTATACTTACCTTCACCGTTTGAGAGCATCCTTCTTCATCAATTCAACATTGAAGCTTTGCACATTCAATAAGGGATTAGGCTTCTTGAGAATTCCACATCAATCCAACCCTAATACCCCAATGGGATGAGGTTTATATTTGTTTAATTAGGATTTTCATTTGAATTGTTTGTCCTTTCATGTTTTAATGACACCTTAATTGATATTTGTAAGAATCTCATTGGAATTTAGGTTTATTAAATCAATTTTTGTGTTTATTAGTTGATTCCTATCTCAATTGGTTTAATTAACTTTACATGTTCACATTATGGAATGCTCGGTGGAACCCATGTCCCTGATTTACTCATTTTGTTTTAAGTTTTTCGAACATTGCAATTGCAAGAGGCAAAGCAATGCCTTTGTTTCAACTAGGCCAATGCTTTTGGAAATGGCGATGCATTTACATGTTAAAGTATCATGCCTTCGCATATAGTGATGCTTCTAATTTCTAACTTAATTTTCTTTTCTACTTGCAGGTTGATAAGTCGATGTTTTTGCCTACAATGACACTTCTACATTTTACCAACACCTTTGCCTATCCAACAAAATGAAGCCTTGGTTTGATAGAGCGACACCTTTCAAGGTAAAACCAAAAGCATAAATTTTTAAGGTTTTCATCCAAGTTTGATTTACATTTTATCTAACCCTAACCTATTTTCTATTGTTGTTTGCTATTTTTTTGAGACTAACATTTGCATGGAAGCATGGATCAAGGCTAAAGATTTTATTCACACTTGTTGAAGGAAAGAAATCAAACATGAATCATGAAATCCAAAGTGTTTCTTAACACTTATGTGAAGCTTAACCTTGGATATTTTTCATTTCAATTCTTTATCTTAGTTTCACACTTAGCCTTGGTGTTTTTAAAATTGAACCCCACTACTCATATTTGGATTTTGGGTTTAAAATGAACACACATTTGTCTTTGGTTAAAATAAACACATTTTTCATTTGGGCTTAAAAAGAACCATGACTTGCACCTTTATATGTAGTTAAAATTGAACCAGACATCTATTTTGGTGCACTTAAAATGAACTTTGTTTTCATTATATTACGTGATTGGTAGGTCAGATGCATATCCTCTCCCCTTGTGACTAGTGAAATCTTGGGTAAAGAGAAACATCTTGGACTTGCATCTTTGTTCATTGTAGCCCTAAGGTAGTTGCTACCTATACTCTCCCCTCACACCTAGTGTGATCTTGGGTGAAGAGAAATAGTAACTCCTTTTTTCTTTTGAGTAGGAGGCCTGCCTTGAGATACATCCTCATGGAGAACTCAAGGGTTCAACCTCAAGTGGCATTTTTGGGTGCACTATATAAATTGGCTAAGAGAAAGAGATGTAGGTCGATCCGTGCATGTAGCACTATGGACTTTCACTGAGGAAGTATGGTTTTTAAATTTCCCAAGGATATTTCTGAGAGGTTGGTAGTGTTCACTATGTTATACCCACTAGAAACATATTTTTTAAGAGTCCTAAGACATTCAAACGTCTTCTTTTAGTGGTGCAATGGAATAGTATCATTCCATGAAGTCACTTGCCATGCACTAAGCATATTTGAGGTGACAATCCCTTGCAAGGAACTTTTCCTTCCAAAGTAAGAGGTGTGTTGTGTATGCGCTCATACTCTAGTCACTCATTCTATGTGTGCTATTTTATCGCGCGAGACCAATTTGAGAATATAAACCTGATCTAAATACTATACAGGTTGTACTCTGGTATTTTTTCATTTTGAGACCCTGTGACACCAATTAGTGAGTTCTTGTGGAAGAAGAACACACAAAAATCATCCTATCACCTTATTGAGTCAATTTTACACACCGTATACTGTGTGCGAAATTAAAATATCAAAAAATTATGTCAGCTTGCATATTAAAGATCCCTTGGATAGATCAATGCCTTTGCATGAACAATGTGATGGCTTTGTATAAACCAATGCTTCCATTTTGTCAAAGTGACACTTTTGTTTGTACATCAATGCCTTTGCACATCGCAATGCCTTTGTTAGGGAAATCATATATTTTATAGAGTGATGCCTTTGCTAGATAGTTTGATGCTTTTGTCAAACATTAGTGCCTTTGTAAAATATCTACGCCATTGCAGTGAAATAGTATGAGACCTTTGCATAAACAAAGCAACACTTTTTCCTAATTTGAAAAACAACCTTTAAAAAAAAAATGATTCTGTCTTCTTGTTCTCAAACATCAAACTAATATGAAACAATTCAAAGCCAATCTTGGCTCACTTATAACACTCACAATAACAAACAAAGTTCATG
Source organism: Sequoiadendron giganteum (assembly GCA_007115665.2). Lineage (NCBI taxonomy): Eukaryota > Viridiplantae > Streptophyta > Pinopsida > Cupressales > Cupressaceae > Sequoiadendron > Sequoiadendron giganteum. The sequence continues at coordinate 156,294,314 of CM021101.1, forward strand.
TTCTTCAACACTTTGATCTTGTCAAAAACACCTTCTAGGTTTTTAATTAGGATCAAGATCAAACAATCAACCATCAAAAATCAAAATATTCCACAATCAACATCAAAATGATATAAAACATCAACCATCAAACCATTTCACTTCACATAAGCAACTTGAAATCTTGAAAAAAAATCTCTTAGACATAGTTTTTCACCATATCAACTAGTTTAGCTCTATGTTTAGAAACAATGTATTTCTAAGAATTTAGTTGGATTAGTACACATATTTTTGGAAAACCTCACCTTGGAGTCACAAGTCTACTCTAAAGGTTTGCAAGTTCATAAACATCATCATAAAAACACATCAATCAAACTTGAGTCTAGATTATTGTCAAAATTAAGAGTTTCACATCATTTAAAAGGTCATCAATCATTGGTATTAAACCTATTAGAGGTTATTTATTAGATTAATTTAAATCAACCAAGGAATTCTAATAAAATTAGTCACATCACACAAATCCTAGGGTTGATACACATTTTATGGTCACAAAAAGGTCACAATATAAGAAAAACATGGAAGAAAATTTAAACATACCCAGCACAACTAGTGCAAGCGAACCAATATTTGGGATGCTCGATTTCAATCCTAGAGGTTTTTCCACTTCACCACACAATAAACGACCACCAAATCAACCATCACAAGAAATAATGGTTCAAATAGAAGACATCACAAACAACCCTCATGAATTCACTACTAAATAATTACTTGAAATGCAATAAGATCCACAAGTTCATCATCTCATAAACACAATGTTGAAATTAAACCCTACTCAATACATTCTCATACTAGAACAAGGAGGAAAAAAACTCCCCTCAAATTTTGATGTGAATACACTTAGAGAACAACCATTGTCAAATGTTTCATGTATGAGTCAACCTTCTCAAAATGAATCTTTTATCCACAACATCACCCAACCCATGCCACAAACATATTCATAACATTTACCAAGTAAACCAACAATCACTACGATGGATTCAACAAATGTCACTTATCAACAAAAAAATTCATTGGGTCAATATCAAAAACAAGGAACTCACACAACTTTGGGCATTAAAAACACTACTATTCCTCAAAACACAAACCTTTCACTCACATCAAATCCTCAAAACACAAACATTCCACCTCGTGTCACCAAAAGTGAGGACTTTGTCACTTTTTGCTCATTTGGACCTTTGCCTATGGACTTTGGACCATTTTCAATCTATTTTTACCCCTTTCCAAGCCTTGTGCAAAAGTGTTGTAAAGTGTTGCAAGACATTTTCATTCTCTCCTAGGCTTGTCATCACTTAATCAACCCTTAATGACCCCTTAATCCTCATACAAAACTTATATGAGTATGTTTTATTGAGACAATCCAGAAGAACGCAAATAATAAAATTTTAATTATCGAAAACTAATGTAAAATGCCCAGGTGGACCAGGTCACCACCTTGGGTGACCTAGTCCCATGTGGCATTATTTTCAATTTAAAGTTAATATCTATTGGGATTTAGGTCTCCACAACCCTAAGGTCAGTCAGTATGAAGTTATTTCAGGAAAGTTAGGGCATAAATTATATAAATAACCTCCAAAACCTTAATTTCTCATTAGGTGCCCTCATTTTCCACCTCTCCTCTCAATCTCTCTTCACTCCTTCTCAAGCAAACTAGGGTTTCTCATTCCAAGTCAACAAGACACCATTTCTGAAGCATTCAAGGGATGATTACTACAACAACACAAGAATCAATCATTAAAGGCAAGGTGAACTCCATCACTCTCCTTCATTTCATGCTTCTATACATTTCTATTTCATTTTTGTTTGATTACTCAAAAGGGTTTGATTAAGGAAAACCCCTAATCTCTAACCCTAACCCTTTTCTTCTCTTTGCATGTGTGATTTGTAGGTTTTGTCTACAGGTGTGTGAAGAAGAAAGGTGTTAGGAAGGAGACATAAACTCATCACAAGAATCCAAGTCAACCAAACCCTAGTTCAATCTTGGAGGCCTCTATCTGCCCATTTTCAGTAGAACTTGAACAAGATATCTATTGGAATCCAAAGTGTATATTGAGGACTCCAATATCCTCTTTCAAGTTCCCAAAAACCTAGAAGAGGACTAGGTCATCCATAATGGTGACCTAGTCCCTCCGAGCTTGTGTTTTGGGGATTTTCAGATTTTTGAGCACCCATTTGGCAGAAACCTGTTCCGACAAACTTTCTTGACAAGAGGACTAGGTCACCCAGCTTGGTGAGAATTATCCTCTGCTGATTTCAAGCATTTTCTAGAAGATTTTAGGGCCAGTCATCTACAAATTTCAATACTCAGGTGCACAAGTTCTTATCTTTTCCGTTTCCCTTCTATTTACAAGCATTTAGGTTAATTTATTTACATTGTACATAGTTTAGATTTACATTTGTTTCATGTTTCATAGTTAATTAGATTCATTCTTTTCGAGCACTTAGCCACACTACACACACAACAAAAACCCCCTTGCTCCCTTTGAATACAATCACCAAGAACATATCAACAAAGAGGAAAGAGTGACATTCCTACACTAAGTGCTTCTAGGGTGAAAAACCCTAGGAGCCTATTTGGGGAATCCTCTTTCCCTTGTTAGTATATATTTTTGGTGGTTCATTTTGGTGAACCTGACATCATTACACTCTCTTGTATGATTTACAATCTTTCATTGTCTTAGGATTAACTTGCATTAGTGAAGTTGCATCCTAAGGATTCAAAAATTTGCATTAGTGAAAAGTGCATTTAGGCTGTATATTTGCATCTTAAAACATTCAATCTTTTTTCAATTCTGCATTTTCATTTTAGGTTTGCACTGTACAACACATAAACCACCCGTACCAACCCACAACTCTTGAAAAATCTCAAAAAAATCTTTAGGAGGACTAGGTTGCCATTCTGGGCGACCTAGTCCCTTCAGGCTTCTGAAACTACCCTTTACAAAGCTAAAAACCTAGTTTTTGAGCTTTTGTTTGGTGCCCAAACCTACTTGTATCAGTTGGTTGAGTTTCTGTAGCATTCATTTCATTAAAATTAGCTTATATTAGCTCATTTCATGCGTTGCTTAGTTTTAATTTTGCATATACTAGATTTCTTTTTCAGACTGTTACATAGTGTAACCAGAAAATTACCTTGTTTTCTGTTTGAAAATTGTATTTCAAAGTTTTAATTTAAATAATTGCATTGCATTCTCTTCCCTCTCTCTTCAATACAATGTTTTCTTTCAAAAGACGTGGCTTTGATTTGGTTTCAAATGGATTTATAGATGTAATATTCCTTCTTATGAATTCAATTTCGATTATAATAATGAATTCATTAGAGAAAATGTTCATAACCAAAACATTGACACTATTCTTAACATTACATTACCCCTAGATGAGGAAATTTGTGTTGACAGTCATAAAAATCACACTTGTACTTATCCCTATACCTCTCCTGCTAGTGATGAAGGTATCTTTGTGGAAGAATCTACAAGTGTTGAGGGTCTTGATTGTCCCTCTCCTCATCCCCCTTTGCCAACCATTCAACAACAAAAAATTCTTGACACTACCTTACCTAGTCTCTCTAACCATAACCATGACCCTCAAACTTGCTCATCTCCTAACATCCCTCCTCAATTCAAAGAGGATAGTTTGGTGTTAGAAGATACCCCTAGTACGAGTCATGAAACTATTGACCCTCCCTTCCCCAATGCTCCTCCCCTTTGGGGTAATCTATTTGATAATCATAGCGGATCTTCTCTTGATGCCTCCTTCCCTTGTGGTGATGCATGTGATGAGTCTCTTCCATGATATACTACTAGGGTAGATGGTATGGAACAAGAGAATGATACCCTAGACAATAAAATAGACTCCCCTCTTACCCATCCCTCTCCTCCCTATCCCATCAATGATCATTCCTCTACTAGTGATGATGTCACTTTAGAAGAACCAATCATTGAATGTCAAGAACATGAGGCTTGTAGTTCTCCTAAACACTCTCCTTCTAGGGTGGATATCATGATGAAAACCAAGAATAAAATTGACTCTCCTTCCAAATGGGATGTCAATATTATTCAACCCCAACTCATCCTTTCTCCACCTTCTCAACTTGAATTCATTCTCTCCCCACCTAAGCCTAACGTGTTAGAGAAATTGAGTCAAGATACCATTGCTCATACACACTACACACGAAATAACCCGCATTCCCAACCATCAACCTCAACACATTTACCTTCATCTCCTCCTATTATTCTTTCTGCCCCTTGCTTCAATTCATTCCTTAGGGAGTATGACCTTGTTGATCAACTAAGGAATACTCCTGCTAAAATATCTTTATGGGACTGTATGCAAGATGCCTTACAACAAATTATTGTCCCTTCTAATGCACAAAAAAATGATATTGCAGCTATGATCCAAGGATTAAATGGTGACATTGTTCCCATTGAAGTGAGCTCCCTCCTTTGGAAGTGCAAAACAAAGCTGAATCCTTCATGATCATATCTCAATACAAAAGCATAGGGATCAAACAAACCCTTATTGATAATGGCTCTGCTGTCAATGTGTGTAGTGTCAATCTCTTGGATAGGCTCCATATTGATAGATCAACCATCCAACCTTCCTCCATGTCCCTCACTAGATTTGACAGTATTAGACAAAAGCCAATTGGTGTGGTCACTTTACCTCTTACCATTGGAGTGGCCACATTAGACAAATTGATCCATGTTATGCCAAATGATGTTTCAGCTAACCTCATTTTGGGTAGGCCATGGATTCATGCAATGAATGGTGTGCCTTCCACACTTCATCAAAATATGAAGTACATCTACAACAACAAAGTGTACACAATTGACGTTGATCTTGAACCTTACAGTGTCTTACACCTTGAGCAAGCAAAATCCAAATCCTTCATCACTACACCAACCAAACCAATGGAACTTGTACAACCAAAGTACTTAGATGATGTTTTGGGTTCCTTAGACTTCACCCCTCCCCTCAAGGGAGAAACCAAGACCAACATCAATGACTCTCTAAAGGGAAACACAATCTTGTTAACACAAGACTTGGCCAATCCTTCAAAAGAATCCACCTCACCTCCTTTAGCCACCAATGCTAACAATGACCCCTCACCCAATCCAAATAAGTTGAAAAAGCTTTATGGAAAAGTTTATGAGATCATGAAGCAACTTGGACATAGTGGAAAAGGTTGTGGTGCTAATGAACAAGGTATCCACAACCCTATCGAGCCTCCTACGCAAATAACACATCACGCTCTTGGATTTTGCCCCTTCATCAAAATTGTCAAAACTTCCCCTCACACCAACACTATCCTTCCTCACCTTTCCAACCCTATCTTCACCAATGATCCTTTGAAACCAAAAAATGGCTCTTTTCTTACAACCAATGTCATCGCGCACCCTCCTCTTGAAAGGAAAATAGAGGTAAAAAATAACTTTCCTAATGCTAATACAATAGTGGAGAATTGAAAAGACCAGTTTTAGAGCTTCTTAAAACAACTAAGATGAACACATACAAAGTATAAAGGATAAAAAAAATAAGCAATCATAGATAACACCAGATTTACGTGGGAAAACCCTTTCAGGAAAAAACCCACCACACCAAGAGAAGACATTTTGTATTACAGTAAAATAAATTACATACAAAGCTCACAGTCCTCAGTCTCTTATAGTTAGATCACAGTAGCAGACTTGAGTATTCATGCACTCACTATTACAATACTTCTTACATAATTATAAAATGAATACAACTAACAACTCTGTCTCTCTCTCTCTTCACCATCACCCTATATTGACTTATATCAATGTAATCGACTATACAAGTCTTACATCCAATTTAATCATTCCAACCAATCACAGGCCCTTAATGATGCATCACTCGCCCAATCAAGCAATTTGATCTTCTAACTGATCTTCTCTACAAACACGCATGGGGCCACCCAAGAATTAACTCTCCTTGCCTTAAGCGGATTCTATAATTAGCTGAAAAACATCTTGCAATTACTACTTTCACTGCTCTAGACTTCGACCAATTAGATGTTGATTACTTGCCACACGTCCCCTATCTACTTGTTCACTGCTTCCAGTCAAGACAGACCAGTAAACCCAAGTGACAAAAATCTCTTACCGCGCTACCTCATTGAGTCAAAGCATTCACCATAGTATGGCGGTAAGCCCTTGTCAACCCATCAGCTACCTTCATTGTGTCACCGCCGAGCCCCGTGAGACGTCCCGTAGTATGGCGGTGCCACTTCCCAACCACAAGTCCCTTCTAACCGTCTCGTGGTACCAAGGTAGTGGCTTGTCTTCCATCCCGCCGCTTAGCACCGCATCACCACCAAGCTCAAATCGACCTTCTATAGTATGGTCGTGCCACCACCCAACCACGAGGCTAAGAAAAGCCTCCCGTGGTATGGCGGTAACAACCTATGCCGAACATCGAGCTCCACCGTGCTACCTCGCTCTGACCGCAAGACCTTTGAGGTAAGGAGGTAACCATTATCTTTGACTCCCCACTGCTTACCGCACCACAATGACATGGTTGAAAGGCCATCGCGGTGTGGCGCTAAGAGAACTTCGCTAACTATGGCTGACCATTGCTATGACCGTGCCACCAATGAACAACCTCTGTGGTAGTGATCTGATTAGGATCTAGACTAAATTTCAGAATTGAATGCTTAACTTTTACAAAGATTTAGCCAAGTTAATCGAAACAAAATTAACTCATAGAAATAATTAAGGTAACAGGAAATAACAAACAGATGCCAACAGAATGTGAGAGAAGAATAGAGAAAGAGATGCAAATAGAGTTTGAGTACGGAGTTCGTCACAAATGTGACTACGTCTTCGGGTCCGCTCCAATAGAGTGAGACCAATCCGATTAATCTCCAAAAAAGATTACAAATGCACCAAGACTATCTCTTCAAGCACTTCAGCAGCATAACAATAATCCGTCGTACGAAAATGGCTCAAAAATCTCCACAAGTTCCCTCTTTCGTATCACCTGTTCTCCACTATGTCACCTGCATTCATTGAACTCTTAAGAGCTACATTCCCCCTTCTTTTATACATGAAATTAGCCTAAAAAGGCTTAACCACCATAGTTCCCTCTTAATAATACACCCTTTTAAAAATTTGGGCCTAACCCCCTTAGAGCTTAATTTGGCTCCAATACACCTTAAAAGGTTTAAAATTAACCATACAATGGTTCATTTGTTAAGAATTCGGGCTTGTCAAATAAACAAAACAAAACAGACCCTCAATAGTTAACAACCGTCGGTGGCGAGTCGGAAAGTCTTATTTTTAGTGAAAGGTTGGTCAGGGGTTCCAACCCCACCAACCACCTTTTGGTTTCTTATGCCGCACCGAATATTCATCAAAACAAATCCACCTCTAATAATAGTAAGGAACCGACGATTTGGTACAACGGCTCGACGGAGGTTTCGGAAGTGGCTGGTAACGGGTTCAAATCCTTTTACATACCTATTTTGTTCAAACAGACAAACAAACCCATGTTGGAGGAGGTTGAATGGGGGCTACATGGTACACCGAAGAGGAGCCACGTGGCCCAATCTGATTGGCTTCTCAGATATGATGGCGTTGCTGACTGTGAAGCCGACACGAACGATGACGTGGCTGATGACCGGATGCTGATGTGTGTACGGATGACACGTGTCCATATGTGATTGGTCCATACAGTGCTAATGTGTATGCCACATGGTGGATTCTGATTGCTCCACTTCACTGTCTATACCGTACGGCATGCTGATGTTAGCATCCGTACAGTCAACCTTCAAAGCATGATCTTTGACTGACGATATCTCGAGCATACGATGTCGGATTTCGATGAAATGAACATTGCCGAAATCATCTCGACGAGCTCTTTGTGATGATGCCAGTTTCATTGATTTCCAAGATGATCATTTTTTTCGCCTTTTGGGCGCCCACTAATCCCCGTTTGACCCTACCTTTGACTAGCCATAACTTGTGCAAACGGACTCCTTTTCGCTCCATTCAAGTTGCATTGGAATCAGGACGCTGAGATCTTTTTAATGGTGTAGATTTTGGAGAGAATAGAGACACTTCAATTTTCACTAAAAATTTCCACCGGATCAGGTAGGGAGCTAAGGCTTCACACTAACTATGCCCATCAACCATGCTACTGCCAACCTAAGATGGAGACTCCACGGTATGGAAGTAACACTACCCAACCATGGACATACTGATAGAGGCCCACGGTAAAGTGGTAAACCACCAAAGCACGCCTCTATGAAAGATTCTCAGTGGTAGAGAGGTAAAGACTGAGAATGGTGATAAATTTTCTAAGTCTTTTCAGAGGTTCAAGCCAGAAGTTGAGGCACCTATTCCCAACAAGCTCCCACTTGATGAAGACTTCCTGGCTTCCTCTAGACTTTGGAAAAATTATTGAGGATCATAGGCCCCAAGGCCCATTGAATATGTGAACCATCTGAACTTGTCCATGCTCACTGGATTTGTGAATGCATCTGCAACATTCTTCAAAGTGTCAACCTTTTGTAAACAAACCTTTCCATCTTCCACTATGTCTCTAACAAAGTGATATTACACATCAACATGTGCTTCGTCCTAGCATGGAAAGTTGAGTTCTTTGCCAAACAAATGGCACTCTGAATGTCATAATAAATTGTAATCTACCCTGCATTAAAACCAATATTAGAGCACAATCGACTCAGACAAACTGCTTCTTTGCAGGCGTGAGTTGCTACCATATATTCAACCTCTGTAGTGGATAAAGTGACTACAACTTGTCGCTTTCTCATCCAACTGATTGCACCACCATTTAACATGAAAGTGTATCCACTGGTGGATCTTCTGCTGTTAATGCCCCCTGCCCAATCATAATCCACATATCCACGAATGCTGAGTGTTCTCTGTGATGCACCCGAACTTCCATGGTAACACAAAGCATATTCTGAAGTCCCCTTCAAATATCTGAATACTCTCTTCACAACTTCTCAATGTGATCTTCTTGGATTTTCCATAAAATGACTAATAACTCCCATTGCTTGGGAAATGTATGGTCTTGTACAAAACACTACGTACATTAGACTACCAACAACTCTTTCATAAGGCACCCTGGTCATGTCCTCTGTCTCAGTAGCATATTTTAGAAAATCTTCAACAGATAGCTTTGTTCCCTGCATAACTGGAACAACTAGCTACTTGAAATCATCGACACTAAATCTTTTCGTAATTGTGTTGACATATTTACTTTGACTTACCCAAATATTTCTGGTCATTCTATCCCTGGTTATCTCCATCCCAAGAATATACCTTGCTGCACCTAGATCTTTCATTTCGAACTTTGCAAACAGCTAAGATTTAAGATCAGAAATCATAGAATTAATATTCCCTATGAACAACATATCATCCACATACAGGGTAATAATAAGCACACGATCATTTTCAGATTTATAAGAAACACAATGATAAGGTTTTGATCTCACAAATCCCATAGACAACACAAAAGTGTCAAATTTTTGGTACCACATTCTAGGAGATTGCTTCAAACCATACAAAGATTTATTTAATTTACAGACCATAATTTGCTTACCTTTTTCAATGAAGTACTCAAGCTGGGAAATATAAATCTCTTCTTCCAGCTCTCTATGGAGAAATGTTGTCTTCACATCCATCTGCTTAACCTCTAAGTCATATGTTGCTACCAATGAAAACAAAAATCTGATAGATGTCAGCTTTGCTATAGGGGAAAATATTTCTCCATAATCAATTCCCTCTATCTAGGAAAATCCTTTCGCAACCAACCTTGCCTTATACTTTTCTACACTGCCATCTAAACCAATCTTCTTCTTGAATACCCATTTACAACCAACAGGATTTCGCCCTTCAGGAAAAGGTACCAAATCCCAGGTTTCATTTTTCTTCAATGATTCTATTTCTTCATGCATGGCTTCCAACCAAAAATTTGAATCAAACATGCTAATTGCTTCTTTTACAGTCCTAGGCTCATTAGTGCTAGTAATCAAAGCATAGGCACAGTTCAAATCTAACATAGAGAAACCATACCTATCAAGTTGTCATTTTTCACGTGTAGACCTTCTTATTGGCCGAGGTTGTGGTTCTTCATCTTCAAAACTCTCAGAGCTGCTTGAACTCTCCTTAGTTTCACGTACACCATGTAGTTCCTCTTTTTTTGGAGTTTGAGGAATCTGAACTACATCATTCTTCTTTTCTCTTTTATCTATCTCTAGCTGTGGATTAGCTACTAAAGGTTTCAACTCATGAAATATTACACTTATGCTGTACAAAACCTTCTTAGTATCAGGATTCCAAAGCTTGTATCTCTTCACACCAATGCCATGAGTGATGAAGATACATTTAACAACCTTGTTCTCTAACTTTGATCTTTTTTCATTGGGCACATATACATATGGCGCACAACCAAAGACACAAATATGTCTAAGAGATGGATTCTTACTAGACCATGCTTCCAAAGGTGTCTTGTCAACTAGATCAAAACAAGGTGAATGATTTACCAGGTAACATACCGTAGCGACAACCTCAACCCAAAAATTCTGCTCCAAGCCAACACTTCTCAACATACTTCTTGCTCTCTCCATTAACGTTCTATTCAACCTTTCAACAACTCCATTTTTCTATGGGGTATAAGGTGTAGTTTTATGCCTTTTAATCCCATGGTCTATGTAGTACCTTTCGAATTCTGCAGAACAAAACTCACCGCCATTATCCATCCTCAAGCATTTGATTTTCTTTCTAGTCTGATTCTCTACCAAAGTTTTACATTCTTTAAATCAGCTGAACACTTCTGATTTACTCTTAAGAAAGTATATAAATGACCTTCTTGAATAGTTATCAATAAAAGATACATAATATCTAGACTTCGATAACGAAGGAACATTAACTGGACCAAACACGTCAGAATAAACATAATCCAGTACATGAGAATATTTATGAGGACTCAAATAAAATGAAACACGACGTTGCTTTCCATAAATACAGTGTTCACAAAAATAAAACTCAAGGTTACAATCATCAAGCCCTTCAAAAAGATTTTTATTTTTCAAATTTTATAAACCTTTCTCACCTATGTGACCGAGTCTATGATGCCACATCATGGTGTTTTGTGCTGGGAGTTTCACCTCCAAATCATTTTCAGCCAGAGAAGCATCTTCATCTTCCTCTATAGGAAGAACTTTGATTGACTTTATAGAGGTGTTGTTGCATTGAACAAGAGGTGCATCGAACTTTTACAAAGTGCCAAAACATACAACCTTAGCCAATACCAGTGCACCTCTAGCCATATTACATCCTTTACTTGAGAAAGAAACTTCTACACCAAAATCATTCAGCTTACTGACATAAAGTAAGTTACGAGCCAAGCCTGGTATGTGCAGTATGCCACCAATCCATTTGATTCTACCATCAGGGACCTGTATTTTGACTCTTCCATGACCAAAAATCTCCAATGTTGAATCAATCGCTAGGTACACCTTTCCACCATCATACTTCTCATACTTAGTGAACCATTCTCTATGAGACGTCATGTGAAAGGATGTACTCGCGTCAACCAACCTGACATCATCTGATGCTTGAGTTGGCAAGGTTGCAATGAAGGCATCTGCATCACTCTTAGAAGAGTCATTGTATGAAGAATTACTCTTCTTCTTCTTCTTATCCTTACAATCCTTTCAGATATGACCAGGCTACCCATAGTTCCAACATTTCACCTTGGAATTTTTACTAGGAGACTTTGATCTCCCTACAAATTTAGATTTGGAATTCTTGTCCTTCTTCTTGCCTTTCTCCTTTGATCTACCTCGAACAACAAAGGCATCTTTGGCCATCTCTAAAGACTTCCTTGACATCTCTTTAGACAATAGTGAGGAAACAACGTCTTCCATCTTGAAAGTAGTGGTCGTACTTCCAATAGCCATTACAAGATGATCCCAAGTGTCAGGTAACAAAAATAACAGGAGCGTGCAATGATCCTCCTCCTCAATATTTACACCCACAGACGCCAACTAAGCAACACTCATATTAAATGAGTTCAGATGGTCTGCAATAGATGCACCTTCTTCCATCTTCAAGGAGTACAACTTCTTCCTTAGGAATAACTTATTTACTAGAGACTTTCCCTGATAAATATCACCAAGCTTGTTTCATAATGAAGCTACAAAATTCTCCTCATGGATGTTTAGGAGTAGAGAATCAGCTAGGCTAAGTCTTATCAGGCCACTCGCTTTTCCATCTGCAAGGTCCTTGTTAGAACCCAAAATTTCCATTTTGAATTTTAAGGTCTTTATCCATTAAAGCCCATTATTTTCATATCTTTTCCATAAAAAATCATTTTTCGCATCCAAAATCATTCAAATTCCTTTATCGCCATTCAAAAAGGCTAAAAAATGACTTATATCCTATATCGCTGCCCTAAATTTTTAAAATTTTTCTCCCTATCGCTTTACTGTGGATAGCCTTCAAACAGTCAACAGTTGTGTGGTAGAGGGTCAACCTAGCAGTCATCAAACAACCACCGCTATACCAAACATATTAAAATCTATACCTACGGTAACGCAGTAAACAAGGAAGAAATCAACGATGGTAAGGGTAGCGGCTAACGGTCAAGCACAAAATGTTTACAGCGCCACCACACATGGTCTAAACATAGACCGCGATGGCGCGGTGATGGTGACTCATTAGCGAGGCAACAGTCAGTGAAGGGCCACCGCTGTACCCCTGGCGGTCAGGCCAGTGACCATGGCAGCATGGTGAATGGTTAGCAAGCGGCAATAGCGAGGTGGTGGACAGGTTCAAGCAAATAAAAAGATGGTGGTGACTCATGAAGCGGTTATTGGGATACCGTGACCAGTTTAAGGGATGACCGCAATAGTGTGGTGGGCAAAAGATAGTGGCTTGACAGTGATCAAGACTAGTTACCGTAGTACCGTTGGTCGTCATCAAGGAGATTGTGGTGACTGTAGTAAAAAATGGAGAGGACCATGATGGTTAATACCGCCATACGATGGGTGGAAAATTCTAAGCCCGCGATAAAGTGGTAAGGGTGATAAGCGGCCACAAGGAATAAAATAAATAAGAGCAATTAGAGCATTAGAGCTAAGCTTATGCAAGTAATATTTAAACTGCCAATAAGGTGGGTAAAATGAAAAGTCGTGACTGTTGAGCTGTGCTGTATAAATATTTGAGAAAAATCAGTCACAGGGGTTGGAGAAGTGGGGATTTTTTCCACTGTAATAACAAAATTGGGATAAAAGCAATGAATAGGTCCTTCTTGAAACTGGTGTAATGGAGTAGACATTTTCAAATTGGTGCAATTTTTTTTGAGTTCGTTTGTTGAGATGACATAATTTATGAATTTCTTATCTGGTTGTTTCCAATTACAATTTCTTAAATCATTTAAATCATTATAACAAGTATGTATCTGGTTTATCATGGTGCAATTTTTACTTTGTGTGGTTTGATTTATAGGTGTTTGCAAGGTGAGAATTAAATTCTTTAAATCAAGTCATAGTGATTTTAGAATTTAGGTTGGTTGTTTAAAGAAAAACCTGGTAGGAAAATATTCAAGAGTAATTTATGCAAGCCATAAATTGGGTGAAATAATATGCCAGTCATAGAATTTCATATTTTAAATATGCTCAACAATTTAAATTAAGATTGGATAGGGAAACACCCTAGATCCTTGTTATTTTGACTCCATTGCCCAATAGATAGGAGGCACTGATCAACAATATCCCATAGGATAAAATTCCTAACAAATAATATATTTAAAACTTTTCTTTTATGTAGTAGGATTAGTTGTAGTATTTTTGTCTATTCACCATCTTTTCCATTGTGGGTAGACTGTTTGGCAGGAAATTCATTTTAAATCTGCATGTTTCACATAGGTTCACCCACCTAGGTCTTGCAAAACCTAAAGAGTAGAAGGTTTAGTTGTATAATTGGCCTTGTATGTTTTCCAAGAATGTTGTAAGGGCCTGGCAAAATCTTATGGTTAAAACCTGCATTTTAGAGAACCAATAGTTTGGTGACTCTGCTGGGGACAAACATCAGAAAGTTTGGTTCCAGCCTTTCCATTTACAGAGTCAACACAGTTAAAAAATCGGTCTCCAATCAGAGAATCAGAATTGTGTAATTTTCAACTCCCCATCTGAGTCACACAAACAGCAGTTTGATGACTCTGCTGGGGACACATTCCAAAATTTTTTCAACCTATCCATCTATTGAGTCAGCAAAATTTTACATTTTTGGAGATTCTGCTAGGGCAAACCAAAACAATCTTTTTCATTTTCCTACTTTTGGAAAAGTAGGTGGGGACTTTGTTTCATTTGATAAATAATGCATGGATGTTGTTAAGCAGTAATATTTTGTCAAGATGGTAGAAAAAGAATGAAGACAACAGTCAATAAGAGAGTTGAAGGAATTGAGACAACAAAGGCTACAATTGGACCAATAGATGCTACAAGTGAATCAATGATTGCAACAATTGGGAGTCAAAGGTGCTCAAAATACATCACCAAATAGGCCATCATATAGTGAGGATGAAGACACAAATGCCAAGAGATCTTGGACACCACAAGTGCCACATGATGCAACTGAGAATTTTGTTAATAAAGGTAATATACTCTATTCACAACAAAATATTTTTGATGAGTATATTCAAATTGAAGAGGCAAAAATCTTGTGGATGTTTTTTTTGATATAAGGAGATATAAGGGAGAATCTATGAGTTTTTTATAAAACAAGGTGGTAGACATTTGTATGCAATTACCTCCTCATCATAGGCCTACAAGATCCATATTTGTTTCACAATTTCTAAAAGCATTAGAGCTTGAATCAACTTATTGGTCAGATGATGTGAGTGTTCCAAGGCTTGCTTGCACTGCAACTAAGAGACCTAGCTTGTCTCTTCTAGGAACCTAGTCTCCTCTAGGTCCTGATTGGCTTAGATGATTAACTAAGTTCAATCTTAACTCTGTTCTAAGAGTTCTATCCCTTGTGCTTCACCTTGGAGGACTAACACCATTTGACAAGTTCAATTCCTCTTCCTCACTTAGAAAGCTCTAAGTGTTATCTTCTCAAAAACCTCATTCTTCATTGCAGGGACATCCATCCTATTGAAAGCAATCATAACCTTTCATATTTGAATAATTTTAGTAGTTTCTTCAGCCCTATCCTTACTGGGTTCAAGGATTCACCACTTGAGACCTTAAATAGACCTATTTCTTGTATTCTTCACCAGTCTTGTTTTGTCAATTTTTGCAAAACTTTCCCAAAGACCCTACAAATCTAAAGGTAGATTCAGATACCCTTTTGGAAGTTTTAAAATTTTCAGTGGGGCTTCGAGCCTGACAACTTCTGTACACTAGCTTCCTACAACTTAGGACAATAGGGCAATTAGGCCTAATTACTAGGACTGACTGTATTCTTGTTTGTAACTTGCTCAAATCATAAAACAAATGATTGGCATGAATTCAATCCACCTAGAATGTTGAGCTAAGTTGAAACCCTACTTGAACCTGTACCTGTTCCGTACAGTACCTCCTTACCCTGCAAGAAATCTTCAATGACATTCCTAGACCTCTAACCGGGCTCTGTCTGCTCGCCTAGAGACTAGTGATTAAAAGAGCTCTCCACTCTTTCATACTTCCTAACCCTAAACCTATGTACACTAATGACTCCCCTAACATTTCCACCTATCCTTAGGTGTTTCCCAAGGCTAGACTTCATGGGCGAGCCATGAAAGCACCGACTGGTCAAGATTGAACTAGTAAGAACTTAAACTAAAACACTTTAACTAACCAAAATATCTACTCTAAAACAACTTGCTTATAGAATGAAAAAGAATAAGATAATCCTATAGAACACAAAACAAACTCTAGATTCAGGTTCTTAATCCATTTAGCATCTCTATCATCACAAAAACTCGAGTTCTTCTTGAAAAACATTGTTGCAGAGTTTTGTATTTCACTTCAAAACTAATTACAAATTACATAATTGCATCATCCACATGAGATTTGAGTCTTGGGTCATATTAGATGCCCACTCCATGATTCTAGGGCTTGTTGGCTAATTTCCCACTTCCTATTCTCAAGGGAATCCAAAGGCAACCGAGTTGCATGCAATAATTACAATAATTGCCAAGGTTGCCATGCTAACTTGCTTAAAACATTTGGCATCTTTCTTCATGCCTTGATCCTATTTCTTAGGACCACCATTCCCTCTAGATTCCAAGGAACCAACTCATTGAATGGCATTAAGGCATCTTTACAACCACATTAAGTGTTTAGAACAACTTTAAGACTCTAATCTCCCCTAGACAACTAACATTAAGAAAACATAAACTACTAACAATGGCTAAATGAGTGACCTTAGTCCTAATGACTAACTCACCTAGCCCACAAAAGCAATGACCTTCTAAGGTCTGAAAGCAAACAAACTTCTTGACTTGGCTAGAGTCAAGTACAAGCCAAAATAACAAAAATGGAGGTTAGCCAAGGTGTGGTCCTGCGCCATCCTCCCCAAAATAGAAAGTTCAATCCACCCTTGGATTGAGGATGTTTGGATCAATCCCCATCTTCTTGAACTCTGCTTCCTTTATCCATACTGCATTAGCATCAGCTTGACCATGTTTCTTGATCAAGTGTTCCTTGTAGGCTTTGGTTCTAGTCTATTTGTAGACCCTTGTGTCTAATATGCTGTCATCTCCTGTAACTGTAGTAGTAGGTAAGTGCAGGTCTTCCAAATCTTTGATCACTTCATGAAGGTTCTGATCCATGTCTTGTTGTGGTCCTTTATAATGAACTAAGTCTGCAATGTTGAAGACAGGGCACAGTCCACTATCATCTGGTAGCTCAACTTTGAAAACATTATCACCATACTTAGCTAAGATAGGGAAGGGACCTATCCTCTTCATCTACAACTTGTGAGGAACTCCCTTTTGAAGTCTTGATTTGTTAAGATGCACCATAACCAAGTCACCCACATTGAATTGTACTGCTCTCCTATGCTCATCCACCTTGGTTTTATGTTTGATGGTGTTCTTTGTCAGGGTCTTCCTCACTGTATCATGTATCTCCTACATAGCATAAGCAAAGTCATCAGCATATCTACTTCCCTTCACTCCATAAACTCCTCTAGGATGTAGTCCATAGACTATTTCAAAGGGACTCTTCCCTGTGGATCTGTTTATAGTGTCATTGTAGGCATATTCAGCTTGCCCAATCAACTGATCCCATTGTTGCCCATACTCCTTTGTCAAACACCTCAGTAGATTTCCAAGGCTTCTATTAACAAACTCGGTCTGACCATCAGTTTGGGGATGGTAGGATGATCCAAAGGACAAATTAGTGCCAAACCTTTGCCAAAGAGTCTTCCAAAAATGACTCATGAATTTAGTGTCTCTGTCTGATACAATGCTGATAGGTAACCCGTGGATTCTTACTATCTCTTTGAAGAAGAGAGAGGCTATTTGACTAGCATCATGTGTGGTCTTACATGGTATAAAGTGAGCCATCTTGCTGAACCTGTCCACCACCACATAAACACTATCCATGCCTTGCCTTGTCTTGGGTAGCCCACCTACAAAATCCATACTCAAATGCTCCCATGGCCTAGTAGGAATAGGTAGTGGTTGGTAAAGGCCTGCATTTGAAGAAGTGCCCTTTTCCTTTTGACATACTACACAACTTTCCACATACCTCCTAACATCAAGATTCACCTTAGGCCAATAATAGAACCTTGAAGAAGTTCTTGAGTCTTAGTGATCCCAAAGTGACCACTCAAAGCACCATTATGCTTTTCTTGTATCAAGTTTTCCCTAATGGAGCCTCTAGGAACACATAATTGATTCCCTTTAAAAAATAGACCACTTTGCAAAGTATACTCAGCATATTTACTATGAAAATGGTTCTTATATTCAGCACATACCTTATAAATGTCTACAAAATCTTCATCATCAACATATAGATCCTTGAAGTGATCTATTCCCATGCTCTTCAACTGTATTTCCTGAATTGTGAGAGCTCTTCTTGACAATGCATCTACTACTTTATTGAGGACACCTTTCTTGTGCTTGATATTGAAGGTGTAAGCTTGTAGATACTCAACCCACTTCATCTGCTTGTGGCTCAACTTTTCTTGTGAATTTAGGAAACTAAGTGCTTGATTGTCTGAATATACAATGAATTCCTTGGGAAGCAAGTAGTGCCTCCACTTCCTTAGAGCTTGAACCAATGCATATAGCTCAAGGTCATAAGAAGAGTACTTCTTTTTGGCTTCACTTAACTTTTCTGAATGAAAAGCCACCGGTCTACCCTCTTGGCTTAGAACAGCCCCAATTGCCACATTGCTAGCATCACACTCAATGGTGAAAAGCTTCTCAAAGCTTGGTAGCACCAAAATAGGTTGGGTAGATATCCTTTCCTTCGACAAATCAAAGCTCTTGTTAGCATGCTCATTCCATACAAATTTGGTCTTCATGCCTCCCTTAATAGTATCCAACATAGGAGCACAAATTGCACTAAAATGCCTTATAAATTTCCTATAATATTGTGCAAGGCCATGAAAACTCCTTACCTTTGTTGTTGTCCTTGGAGTAGGCCAATTCATGATAGCCTCCACTTTGCTTTGGTCCATTTTCAGATTGCCATGTGATAGGATAAATCCAAGGTACACTAGCTCTGTTTTGATGAACTCACACTTCTCCAAGTTGATCATCAACTTCTCCTCATGTAGCTTTTTGAAAACACTCTCAAGATGCTCTAGATGCTCACTCCTTGTCTTGCTAAAAATCAGTATATCATCTAGATATACTACCACAAATTTTCCTATGTAGTCTTTGAGAACTTCATTCATGAGCCTCATGAATGTGGAGGGGGCATTGGATAATCCAAATGGCATGACAAGCCACTCATATAGACCCTCATTAGTTTTGAAGGCTGTTTTCCACTCATCTCCCTCATGTATCCTAATTTGGTGATAGCCACTCTTCAAGTCTATCTTGCTATAGTACTTAGCTTCACTTAGACAATCCATTAGGTCTTCAATTTTGGGGATAGGGAACCTATAACTTATAGTTATCCTATTGATAGCCCTTGAATCAGTACAAAGCCTCCAAGTTCCTCCTTTCTTAGGTGCTAGGACAGTGGGTATGGCACATGGACTAATACTCTTTCTAATGAAATCTTGGTTTAGGAGTTCTTGTACTTGCCTACCAATTTCCTCATTTTGTTGAGGGGTCATTTTGTAAGCTGCTTTATTGGGAAGGGTAGCTCCTGGGATAAGGTCTATCCTATGAATTATGGCTCTTTTAGGGGGTAAGGTTGATGGTTTTCCATCACTCACTATACCTTGATAAGTCTGCAGCATGCTTTGAATCTCCTTTGGTAACTCTGTCTTCTTGGTCACCTTGCCTTCATCTCCCTTTCTTGGTCTTAGCACCAATGCATAACCAACTCCTTCATTCTCTTCCATGGCTTGTAATAATTATTTTTCACCCACCATAAGAACATTTGGACTTGCTGTCTTCACCTCATCATCTTCCAATAGTGACTGTATTTTGAAGGTCACATTGTCTTTCTTGAAAGAATAAGAATTCTTTCCTCCATCATGTATGGCTTGATGGTCAAATTTTCATGGTCTACCTAGGAGAAAATGACATGCATCCATAGGTAGCACATCACACAAGACTTTGTCTTTATACCTTCCAATTGAGAACTCCACCCATGCTTGTTCATTCACTAACACATGTTGTCCTTTATTGAGCCAAGTGACCTTGTAAGGATTGGTGTGGGGTATCCTTGTCAACTTTAGTGTGCTGACTGCTTCCTCTGACACAATGTTATCAGTAGAACCTAAGTCAATGATGAATCTACATACTTTTCCCGTCATCTTGCACTTTATCCTAAATAAATACCTCCTTTGGCTTGGCTTCTTGATCAAAGTTCTCCTCATCATGAGGTTCTCACCTTCCTCAAAATTTAATGGAACCTCAGATTGCTTCTCTGTTGTATTTGATTCCTCATGAACTAGGTTAGTTCTCTTGTCACCTCCATGTGAAGAACCACCTTTCTCTGGACATCTATAGGTTAGGGTGCCCCATTTGATTGCAATGATAGCATTTCATATTGGCAAAGTAGTTGCCTCTTCCTCCTTGTCCACCATTTCTTCCTCTAGAGCTAGAGTTAGAACTCCTTCCTCTACCACCTCTACTTGAGCTTCCTTCTTGCTGCTCACTGGATTTTATGTCTCCTTGAGTTTTTGTTTTAGAACTTCTTCCACCATAGCCATCTCTTTGTCCTCTACTATCCTTGCTTTTACCTTTACCTTTAGAGGTCTGGTCTTGCTTTCTCTTGCTTTTCTCTTCTATCTTCAAGGCCATTTGATAGCATTGGCAAATGGTTTTGAAGTTTACTAGACTCATTTCTTCTTGAATAGACCATTTGAGGCCATTCAAGTACCTTGCAAGCTTAATGCTTTCATCTTCTACTACTTTGGATCTCAAACATAGCTTTTGAAACTCCTCAGTGTAGGCTTGGACATC
This sequence comes from Sequoiadendron giganteum, assembly GCA_007115665.2. Taxonomy (NCBI): domain Eukaryota; kingdom Viridiplantae; phylum Streptophyta; class Pinopsida; order Cupressales; family Cupressaceae; genus Sequoiadendron; species Sequoiadendron giganteum. Next base: position 156,314,924 of record CM021101.1, read on the forward strand.
TAAATATTTTTGTCTTAGATTGTGTCTCCTTCTATGCAACTGGACTTCATAGTCATCAGGAAGGTAGGTCTGCTTCACTTTGTTTACCATGCCCTTCCAAGTAACTATAGGACCTTTTCCATCCTTTTCTCTTTCATTTTGCACAAACTTCCACCAAGTAAGAGCTGAACCTCTTAGTCTAGACTTGGCCACCATAAATTTTTGTGCCTTTGAGATACCATCACACTCAAAATGGTTCTCAATGCTGTCTATCCAATCCACAACTAAATCTAGATCCATTTGTCCACTAAACAGTGGCACACCTTCCAAAGCTTTGCCACTCAATGCCTTTAGTGCCTTTAAGAATGGCTCTTTAGGAAGAACAGGGTCAGGTGTTGGTGCTTCCTCCTCCAACTCTAATTCCTTTTCCCTTGCTTCTTCCTCTTCCTTTTGATCAATTTTTTCCTTTACCTTGTCTGCCTTTTCTTGGACTTCATCCAAGAGTTGTTCCATTCGAGCCAATCTTTCTCTCAGTGACTTGTTGTCTTCTTCTTGTTCTTCTACCTTCTTGGCTAACTCAACGTTAGTCACCATGGTTGTGTCTTCCTCCGGTGTATTCTCTCCCACTAATTCAGTAGGCTGCAACATCCACCACAAGCCTGATCAAAACAAGCTCTGATACCAATATGATGTGAGTGTTCCAAGGCTTGCTTGCACTGCAACTAAGAGACCTAGCTTGTCTCTTCTAGGAACCTAGTCTCCTCTAGGTCTTGATTGGCTTAGATGATTAACTAAGTCCAATCTTAACTCTGTTCTAAGAGTTCTATCCCTTGTGCTTCACCTTGGAGGACTAACACCATTTGACAAGTTCAATTCCTCTTCCTCAGTTAGAAAGCTCTAAGTGTTATCTTCTCAAAAACCTCATTCTTCATTGTAGGGACATCCATCCTATTGAAATCAATCATAACCTTGCATATTTGAATCATTTTAGCAGGTTCTTTAGCCCTATCCTTACCGGGTTCAAGGATTCACCACTTGAGACCTTAAATAGACCTATTTCTTGTATTCTTCACCAGTCCTGTTTTGTCAATTTTTGCAAAAGTTTCCCAAAGACCCTACAAATCTAAAGGCAGATTTGGATACCCTTTCAGAAGTTTTAAAAGTTTCAGTAGGGCTTCTAGCTTGACAACTTCCATACACTAGCTTCCTACAACTTAGGACAATAGGGCAATTAGGCCTAATTACTAGGACTGACTGTATTCTTGTTGTAACTTGCTCAAATCATAAACCAAATGATTGACATGACTTCAATCCACCTAGAATGTTGAGATAAGGTGAAACCTTACTTGAACCTATACCTGTTCTGTACAGTACCTCCTTACCCTACAAGAAATCTTCAATGACATTCCTAGACCTCTAACCGGGCTCTGTCTGCTCGCCTAGAGACTAGCGATTAAAAGAGCTCTCCACTCTTTCATACTTCCTAACCCTAAACCTATGTACACTAATGACTCCCCTAACATTCCCACCTATACTTAGGTGTTTCCCAAGGCTAGACTTCATGGGGGAGCCATGAAAGCACCGACTGGTCAAGACTGAACCATTAAGAACTTAAACTAAAACACTTTAACTAACCAGAATATCTACTCTAAAACAACTTGCTTATAGAATGAAAAAGACTAAGATAATCCTATAGAACACAAAACAAACTCTAGATTTAGGTTCTCAATCCATTTAGCATCTCTATCATCACAAAAACTTGAGTTCTTCTTGAAAAACACTGTTGCAGAGCTTTGTATTTCACTTCAAAACTAATTACAAATTACATAACTACATCATCCACATGAGATTTGAGTCTTGCATCATATTAGATGCCCACTCCATGATTCTAGGGCTTGTTGGCCGATTTCCCACTTCCTATTCTCAAGGGAATCCAAAGGCAACCGAGTTGCATGCAACAATTACAATAATTGCCAAGGTTGCCATTCTAACTTCCTTACAACATTTGGCATCTTTCTTCATGCCTTGATCCTATTTCTTAGGACCACCATTCCCTCTAGATTCTGAGGAACCAACTCATTGAATGGCCTTAAGGCATCTTTACAACCACATTAAGTGTTTAGAACAACTTTAAGACTCTAATCTCCCCTAGACAACTAACATTAAGAAAACATAAACTACTAACAATGGCTAAATGTGTGACCTTAGTCCTAATGACTAACTCACCTAGCCCACAAAATCAATGACCTTCTAAGGTCTGAAAGCAAACAAACTTCCTGACTTGGCTATAGTCAAGCACAAGCGAAAATAACAAAAATGGAGGTTAGCCAAGGTGTGCTCCTGCACCATCAGAGTCATTAAAACATCAAGCCTTTGATGTGGTGAATAAATTTATTCACTCCATTCTTGGGACAAGGTATGTGGATACTACCAATAATTTTTCAGGAGCTACAATAGAAGAAGATATCATGCCATCCAACAGTGAAGATATGGAAAGTTTCTCCTGCATAACTGATTGTGATTCAAATTGTGAGGATGAACTTGTGGATGTTGATCTACAACAGGGTAATTGTTGTAGTCCTTATGAAGATAAAGAAGAGGTTGGAGACATGGTAGAAGATATGGAAGCAAAGACTTGTTCACTCAGCAGTGAGCAAGTTTCAGAATTACTGACTCTTGAATACCAGAAGTATGCATATAAATATGATTCTAGAATTTTGGCTCCAACTTACATTTGTTTTGACAGTGAAAGTAAAAATTCATATGACTCCATGAGCATATCTCACAGTGATGAAAATTTTGATGCTGATCATGAATCCACTTGTGTCCAAGAGGAGGCATGTGATTTAAATTATTCTTGCTTGCAAGAAGAGGATGTTGGTTTGCATGTTGTTGATGATAAGTGTTCAGTATTTGTTGATTCAAGTATGTATAAAGAAGACTATATGGATTATAGGTATGTGTCAATGCCAATTGATGATAGAAAATAAATGGAAAGTGATTTGATTGTCTTAGAAAATATTAATGAGATAGAATTTTTTGGTTGTCATAAGGAGTACTCAAATTTTCAGGTCGTAGTACAGCTGCTTAAACATTCAACAACATATGACAGTGAGCATGCCTATGAAATTTTTGTTGAATATGGGTACACTTTGTATGTTGAGGGTGATAAATATTTTTCATATGATAATAAGAATGATGAAATGCATAGGAGTGAAATGAGTACAATTCAAGATGAACACAATGATTTCTTGAAAGTTTTTAATGATAATGCATGTTGCAGGGCAGGTGGAATGGATAGATTCAAAAGAAACCTGGTGAGCTTTAATCAGAAAAAAGTCTATGACAGAGGAAAGTGTAGGTTTTTCTTTTTGGGGTGGCCTGGGGCCATCCTTTATGATTTGATTTTTTGAACCATAGTAGACATAGAGGATTAGGGATTTCTAGTGCATGGACAATTCCTAACAAACCTCTTTAAACATTATTTTCCATGCACAATAGTTTTTGAAGGGTCTAGGTTTGCCAGTACATGGACACTCTCAGGAAATCCCTTATTGGAAGCATTGCTTTCTTTCCATGTATAGTAGTTTAGGGTTTTCTATTCTCCATTTGCTCCATCTTTCATATCATTCATCTGCTTCATTCCCCCCAGCTGCCATTGCCTTCATTTTCATATCATTTGCTTGGTATGCTCTCCCATGGAATTCTGGATTCTTGCAGTGATTTTCTAAACCACTCATCCCCAACAGGAGCCACTGTTAGAACCCAAGATTTCCATTTTGAATTTTAAGGTCTTTATCCATTAAAGCCCATTATTTTCCTATCTTTTCCATAAAAAATAATTTTTCCCATCCAAAATCATTCAAATTCCTTTACCGTCATTCAAAAAGTCTAAAAAATGACTTATATCCTATACCACTGCCCTAAACCTTTTAAATTTTTCTCCCTACCGCTTTACCGTGGATAGCCTTCAAAAAATCTGTAGTTGTGCAGTAGAGCGTCAGCCTGACGGTCATCAAACAACCATTGCTATACCCACGGTAACACGATAAACAAGGAAGCAACCGATGATGGTGAGGGTAGCGGCTAACAATCAAATACAAAATGTTTACCATGCCACCATGTGTGGTCTAAACATAGACCACGGTGGCGCGGTGATGGTGATTCATCGGCGAGGTAACAATTAGTGAAGGGCCACCGCGGTACCGCTGGCGGTCAGGCCAGTGACCACGGTAGCGCGGTTAATGGTTAGCAAGCGGAAATAGCGAGGTGGTGGAGAGGTTCAAGCAACTAAAAAGATGGTGGTGATTCATGAAGCAGTTACCGTGATACCGTGATCAGTCTGAGGGATGACCGTGGTAGTGCGGTGGGAAGAAGATAGCGGCCTGACAGTGATCAAAATTGGTTACTGCAGTACTACTGGTGATCATCAAGGAGACCGCGGTGACCGCTATAAACATTGGAGAGGACCGTGATGGTTAATACCACCATACCGCGGGTGGAAAAGTCCAAGCCCACGGTAGAACGGTAAGGGTGATAAGTGGCCACGAGGAATAAAATAAATAAGAGGGATTAAAGTATTAGAGCTAAGCTTATGTAAGAAATATTTAAATTTCCAATAAGACAACTTATTTAAATATTTCATTTTTACCAAAATGTGGAACGGTTATGGTGGGTAAAATGAAAAGTCCTGACTATTGAGCTGTGCTGTATAGATATTTGAGAAAAATCAGTCACAGGGGTTGGAGAAGTGGGGATTTTTTCCACTGTAATAATAGAACTAGGATAAAAGCAATGAACAGGTCCTTCTTGAAACTGGCGTAATGGAGTAGACATTTTCAAACTGGTGCAATTTTTTCTGAGTTTGTTTGTTGAGATGACATAATTTGTGAATTTCTTATCTGGTTGTTTCCAATTAAAATTTCTTAAATCATTTAAATCAGAATAACAAGTATGTATCTGGTTTATCATGGTGCAATTTTCACTTTGTGTGGTTTGATTTATAGGTGTCTACAAGGTCAAAATTAAATTCTTTAAATTAAGTCATAGTGATTTTGGAATTTAGGTTGGTTGTTTAAAGAAGAACCTGGTAGGAAAATATTCAAGAGTAATTTATGCAAGCCATAAATTGGGTGAAAATATATGCCAGTCATAGAATTTCATATTTTAAATATTCTCAAAAATTTGAATTAAGATTGGATAGGGAAACACCCTGGATCCTTGTTATTTTTGAATCCATTGCCCAACAAATAGGAGGCACTGATCAACAATATCCTAGAGGATAAAATTTCTAACAAATAATATATTCAAAATTTTTCTTTTATGTAGTAAGATTAGTTGTAGTATTTTGTCTATTCACCACCTTTTGCCATTGTGGGTAGACTGTTTGGCAGGAAATTCATTTTAAATCTGCATGTTTCACATAGGTTCACCCACCTAGGTCTTGCAAAACCTAAAGAGTAGAAGGTTTAATTGTATAATTGGTCTTGTATGTTGTCCAAGAATGTTACAAGGGCCTGGAAAAATCTCATGGTTAAAACCTACATTTTTGAGAACCAACAGTCCAAATCTTCTTGCTTCATACTTTGTGGCATAGTTCCAGACATAGCAACCAAGAGGTCTCTATCCACAAGAAAGTCTTCCATTTTGAGTTTCCATAACTCAGTTGCCACCATTTATTTTTTCAATCTCTACTCTACCTGATGTGCTCGCCATCTCAAACAAAACTAGGTTCTAACTTTTCAAGACTCCGATTGGAACAATATTAGCACAAAAAACTAGCCTTACTAACAAGGATAACACAACTGGCCATACCACTTGAAAGGAAAATAGAGGTGCAAGATCGCTTTCCTAATGCTAATACAATAGAGGAGAATTGAAAAGACCAGTTTTAAAGCTTCTTAAAATAACTGAGATGAACACATACAAAGTAGAAAGGATAAAAAAAATAAGCAATCATAGATAACACCAGATTTATGTGGGAAAACCCTTTCGGGAAAAAACCCACCACACAAAGAGAAGACACTTTGTATTACAGTAAAATAAATTACATACAAAGCTCACAATCATCACTCTCTTATAGTTAGCTCACCGTATCAGACTTGAGTATTCAGGCACTCACTATTACAATACTTCTCACATAATTATACAATGAATACAATTAACTTCTCTGTCTCTCACTCTCTTCACCATCACCCTATATTGACTTATATCAATGTAATCGACTATACAAGTCTTACATCGAATTTAATCATTCCAACCAATCATAGGCCCTTAATGATGCATCACTCGCCCAATCAAGAAATCAGATCTTCTAACTGATCTGCTCTACAAACACACATCGGGCCACCCAGGAATTAACTCTCCTTGCCTTAATCGGATTCTATCATTAGCCGAAACACATCTTGAAATTACTAATTTCACTGCTCCAGAATTCGACCAATCAGATGTTGATTACTTGCCATACATCACCTCTCTACTTGTTCACCACTTCCAGTCAAGATAGACCAGTCAACCCAAGTGACAAACATATCTTATCGCGCTACCTCACCGAGTTAAATTAGCCACCGCGGTATGGCGGTAAGCCCTTGTCAACCCATCAGCTACCTTCACTGCAGCACCCTTGATCCTTATGAGACCTCTCGCAATATGGTGGTGCCACCGCCCAACCATAGGTCCCTTCTAACACCCTCATAGTATTGAGGTAGTGGCTTGTCTTCCAGCCCATCACTTAGCACTGCTGAGCTCAGATCAACCTTCTGCAGTATGGTGGTGCCACCGCCCAACCATGAGGCTAAGCAAAGCCTCCCGTGGTATGGCGGTAACAACCTGTGCCGATTGTCGAGCTCCACCGTGATACCTCACTCTGATCACAAGGCCTTCGGGGTAAGGAGGTAATTGTTATCTATGACCATCCATGGTTTATCACACTACCGCGACATGGCCAAAAGGCTATCACAGTGTGGCGGTAAGTGAACTTCGCTTATTGTCGCTGACCACTGATGTGACCGTGCCACCAATGAACAAACTCTGCGGTAGGGAGGTAAGGCTTCACACTGCTGTACCCATCAACCGTGCTACCGCTAGCCTAAGATGGAGACTCCGCGGTGTGGTGGTAACACTGCCCAACCATGGACACACCAACAAAGGCCCACGATAAAGTGGTAAACCACCATAGCATGCCTCTATGAAAGATTCTCAGCAGTAGAGAGGTAAAGGTTGAGAATGGTGATAAGTTTTCCAAGTATTTTCAGAGGTTCAAGCCAAAAGTTGAGGCACCTATTCCCAACACCTCTAGATTCAGATATTACACCCTCCTCTAAGAGAGTGTATAATATCTCACAATCTAAAGAGCCTTGCGTAGGTATGGCATTCTATACTAAGAAAGACCCTCCCTTTTTCCACACCAAAGGATTCCCTTCCGCGCTTGATCAAGAGGGTATCTTGTTGAGAATCCTCCAAGACCACTTGATCTCCCTTCCTCCTCGCACTTGAAAGAAATGTTCTAACAAACATTCCTTTTGTACCTTCCACCGATTTCATGGTCATCACACTAATGAGTGTAAGGCCTTGAGTTCCACAATCCGACATCTTAAAGATATTTTCACTCTCCCTCATGTGTGGGAACATCACTCCTCTAATTGATACAAATTCACCCTCCCTTTCATCCCTTCAATCCCTTTTGGCTCACTCTTGTCTTGCACTAAGTGGGGGCAAGGGGTTAGTTAGCCTTTCTCCCTCGTATGTCACTTGTCATTTTCAAACTTGACTTGTCATTAAATTCTCATGAACAAAGAAGAGAAAGCTTGGGATGTGGACGACATGTTTTAAGATTGACTCACATGTGACATACTCCCCTCTTCTTCATGAAACAACTTTTCAGAAACACATGACTATGCATAGGGCTTTTCGAACAAGCTCTCATGTCCCTTTCCTCTTCTTCTCTACTTTAACGCAATTTCTCATAGTACGATGTTTCACAATTCCTTCAAAGTGGGGGCATACATCACCACTCACATTTCACTATGTGATTCTCTTTTTCAAATGATTCCTTCTCTTGAAAACATTACACACAATGTTATTCAGGATTGAGACACCTACATTTTTCCTTTTTTGCATACAAGATGAGCCCTTGCCTCTCTTGCATACAAGATGAGCCCTTGCCTCTCTTGCATATAAAATGAGTACACTTGCACTTTCGATCTCTTGACACATTATGTCTAATGTTCCTTAAGATGAGACATCGCACAAACAAAGCAGAATCCCTTTGAACACAATCACTTCCAAACATCACTTTTTTTTGTGGCACCTTATCAAAGTTATCACAAGGTATAACTTTGGTATGGTTAAGCGGGAAGCCCAACAAGTAACACGAATTTCCCCATAGCCACCTTTGGGATTACATACCAACTGTGTGTATGTTTCTCACCTTATGGGACCTCTCACCCCACAAACAACCTAATGTTTTGTGGCCCTAGAGTGAGTACATCTTTTTCACCCTTTCGATTCTCTTCACATTAAACCTTGTTGTTGCATAATCACGCATCTCATTTTTTTGGTAATGAATTCACCCTTGAGTGTCTCTTGAATTGATGTCTCGTTGACTTAGAATCTTAAATCCTTGAGGGCTTGACCACCTCCTTCTTCCTTCCTGTAATTCCTCTTTGTCATTCTTTTCCATCTCCATTGGTCTTCTTTAGTGTCAGTTTAAAGTAAGTTCATCCTCTCACTAAAGTGGGGGCTAAATGTGTCACCAAAAAGTGAGGACTTTGTCACTTTTCTCTCATTTGGACCTTTTCCTATGGACTTTGGACCATTTTCAATCTATTTTTACCCATTTCCAAGCCTTGTGTAGAAGTGTTATAAAGTGTTGCAAGACATTTTCATGCTCTCATAGGCTTGTCATCACTTAATCAACCTTAATGACCCATTAATCCCCATACAAAATATATATTAGTGTGTTTTATTGAGACAATCCTGAAGAATACAAATAATAACATTTTAATTACCAAAAACTAATGTAAAATGCCCAGGTGGACTAGGTCACCACCTTGGGCGACCTAGTCCCATGTGGCATAATTTTTAATTTAAAGTTAATATCTGTCAGAATTTAGGTCTCTAAAACCATTTTCTTCTCTTTGCATGTGTGATTTGCAGGTTTTGTATACAGGTGTGTGAAGAAGAAAGGTGTTAGGAAGGAGCCGTAAACTCATCACAAGCATCCAAGTCAACCAAACTAGGCTAGTTCAAGCTCGGAGGCCTCTATCTACCCGTTTTCAGAAGAATCTGAACAAGATATTTGTTGGAATCTAGAGTGTAGACCAAGGACTCCAATATCCTCTTTCAAGTTCCCAAAAACCCAAAAGAGGACTAGGTCACCCATAATGGTGATCTAATCCCTCTGAGCTTGTGTTTTGGGGATTTTCACATTTTTGAGCACCGATTTGGCAGAAACTTGTTCCAACAAAGTTTCCCGACAAGAGGAATAGGTCACCCAGCTTGGCAGGAATATCCCTCTGCTAATTTCAGTCATTTTCCAAAAGAGTTCATGGCCATTCATCTGCAACTTCCAATACCCAGGTGCACAAGTTCTTATATTTCCCGTTTCCCTTTTGTTTACAAGCATTTAGGTTAATTTATTTACATTGTACATAGTTTAGATTTACATTTTTTTCATGTTTCATAGTTAATTAGATTCATTATTTTCCAGCACTTAGCCACACTACACACACAACACAAACCCCCTTGCTCCCTTTGAATGCAATCGCCAAGAACATATTAGCAAAGAGGAAAGAGTGACATTCCTACACTAAGTGCTTCTAGGGTGAAAAACCCTAGGATCCTATTTGGGGAATCCTCTTTCCCTTGTTAGTATATATTTTTGGTGGTTCACACCCATATTTCATGCTCAATGTACCCATATTACACTCACATCTAATGCTCAAAATAATATTCCTAGTGTTCAAAATCATCAAGGTAAAGGGACTCAACAAATGTTTGAACATCAAGGGAAACTTAAAAAGAATAAAGGTCATCAATATGCTTCACAACAATATCAAGGGTCTCAAAATCAAGGTCTTAAATACACATCACATCATCACACCAATTCCCAACATCAATTGTCCCAATATCAAGGAAATCCTCAATCAATGTCACAACATCACTTATCACAAAATCAATGTCCACAAAAAGAATCTCAACATCAAGGGTCTCAAAATCAAATGGGTCCTCAACATCATGTCCCTCCACAACATCAAATCTTGCAAAATCTCATATCTCAACAACATCAAACATGTCTGCATCAAGGTCAAGTTTCCCCTTATCAAAATCAAAATCTTTCAAATCAAAATATGCAACATCAAGTGTCACAAAATGAAAATTTTATCTCACAACATCAACAATACCAAGCATACCAAGGTCAAAATAAAAACATCCTTCCACCACAACACACTTATCAACACATTCCTTCAAGTCAATACATCACAACAAATCAATACATTCCACCAAACCAAAACATTACTCCACCTTCACAACACATCATCCCATCTCATCAAAGACAACAAAAAGCTATTTCACAACAAAAATACCTACAAGAAACAAGCATTAAAAGATCAACAAGCTTTACAATCTCAACAACAACAACATGCTCAACAATAATTTCTTGTTCAAAAATAATAATAAGGTTTGTAATACAACCCACAATAACAAGAATATGCTAGTTCTCAACCAAATGTTACAAATCAACATTCATATGGAGAATATAACACACCACCATCTTCATCACCCATAAACCAACGCTATAAAACCAATCCACAATTCACACCATATAACACATACACCACCAACACACCACCATATCAAAATCCAACTTATAACTCATCCACCATTCCATAATTCACCACATATGCTCCACCATTGAACAATAATCAAGATGAAATTTATTCACAAATCAAGACAATCACACAAAATATCTAGGACATTCAAATAGGGAAAAGTAAGAAGTCATACATGGGTAAGTGCACAAAGATGGTTCCCAAAAAGGGCACTTAAGTGGACACCTTTTTTTTTTTCTAAAATTAGGAAATACTAACCTTAGACATGAAATTGAGGATAGTTACACTCAAAATTTTGAGATGGAAGAAAAAAAGGGATCAAATTTATCCGATTCTACTTTCTAAACTACTAGTTTATTTTTAAAATGGTTAAGATTAAGGGGCTCAAATCAGGGACGTACACAAATTGGTGTTGTTTTTTTTTTTCAGAAAAAAACATAACATAGCAACTCTTGTACGACCCTAGCACAATGAAATTTTTTGTAGTCTCTTTAAAATTGCTATGGTCAGAAGTTAGCTAACAGTATGTAGTTGATGCACAATTTTTCTAATAATTTTGTAATGAATATTTGATTTTTTACTAATTTTCAAAGTGGACACTTTTTGAAAAGTAGAATTTTGGTCGTGCTCCCCCTACAAATTTTGGAAATTAATTGATTTTTTTTTTCAAAAATTTGTAGAATGGAGTCTAGTTTCTAAAAATGTAATTTATTTGAAATTTCAATGAACGATTAATTTATAATGAAAAAAACACCAGAAACTTCTTTTTGGAAAAAAAGAGACATACAAACAAAATAAATTATGGATGAAAGGCTTAACATTGTCACAAAGTGAAAAAAATTACATTGTTGGATAGCTAAGAGAGAACCTAACATTACCCATGTGTTCGATTTTGTTTTTGATATTGAACCACATGCAATCATGACGGTGAGCAGAAACCTGATTACGTGAAAAATTGTAGAATTTTAAAAAACACATCTCTAGTCGTTGGGAATGCCCTCCAAGACTTTGGGTTGGTATTCCAAGGCAAATACCAATCCCAAGGCTTGGGGATTCTCGAAGCAAGATATAATGTGCTCGCGTTATATCTCAGTTTTGACATGTTTTGTGAATGCATTTTTTGCAATTTGTGAATGCATTGACAAAACACGAGTGGGTTGTAATGCACTCACATTTTGATCTACATCAAATTTATTTTTCCTTTCTTCTCATTATCTTTGATGGAAACTATATACATGAAATAAACATTTAAGCATAAGTTGACATTTACATATGGACATTTACTTTTTTATACTTTAAGTTATATTTCATGTATATAGATAGGATGTTTGAGAGTGGTTTTAGATCTGTAGGAGTTATAATTCAAATTCTAGTTTTTGGAAGATCTTAAAAAATTTAGACTTAGTCAAATTTCAGTAATGAACATGTCAAATTTTGGTAGTCAAGAGGTCAGACCCTAAACCCTTAAAACCTAAACCTTTAAACCATCTACCCTCCACCCTTAACTCTACCTCCCTCTATCTCTCTCCCACTTCATTCATATCTCTCTCTCAATTCTCTCCCTCCTACCCCCTCTCCCTCTCTCAGGTCTCTCTCTCTCTCACTCAATCCTATCTCCCTCCCCTCTACCCTCTACCCTCTACCCTCTATCTCTCTCCCGATCCCTCTCTCTCTCTCAAATATCTCCCTCCTACCTCCTCTCCCTCTCTTAGGTCTCTCTCTCTCTTAGGAACTCCCTCTATCTCTCTCCCCTCTACCCTAAACCCCAAACCCTAAACCTTTAACCCTTAAACACTAAACCCTTAAACCATCTACCATCTACCCTTAACCCTCCCTCCCTCTATATCTCTCCCTCCCTCTCTCTCAAGTCTCTCCCTCTTATCCCCTCTCCCTCTCTCAAGTCTATCTCTCTCTCTCACTCACTCCCTCTATCTCTCTCCACTATACCCTTAATGCTTAACCCTCTACCATTAACCCTTAAACCCTAAACCCTTAAACCCTTAACCCTTAAACCCTCTACCCTATACCCTTAACCATCCCTCCCTCTATCTCTCTCCCACTCCCTCCCTCCCTCTCTCTCTCAACCCTCTACCTCCTACCCCCTCTCTATCTCTTTGGTCTCTCTCTGTCTCTCTCAGTCACTCTATCTATCTCTCTCCCCTCTACCCTCAAGCCTAAATCATCAACCCTTAACCTTTAAACCGTAAACCCTTGAACCCTATACCATCTACCCTTAGCCTTTCCTCCCTCTATCTCTCTCCCACTCCCTCCCCATATATCTCTCTCAAGTCTCTCCCTCCTACCTCCTCTCTCTCTCTCAGGTCTCTCTCTCACTCACTCACTCCCTCTATCTCTCTCCCCTCTACTCTAAACCTTCTACCCTATAC
>CM021101.1:156328543-156380050 GCA_007115665.2 Sequoiadendron giganteum
GAGAGGAGAGAGTTAGAGAGAAAGAGGGGGAAGAGAGGGATAGAGAGTGAGAGAGAGATGTAGGTGAAGGGAGGGAGAGGAGAGATAGAGATTAGAGAGGGAAAGAGGTAGGGAGGGAGACATAGGTGAGATACAAAGTGATGGAGGGAGAGGTAGGTTAAGAGATAGAGAGAGGAGATAAAGATAAGTAGAGAGGGAAGGAGATGTAGAGAGAGAGAAGAGATAAAGAGAAGTAGAGAGGGGAGGGAGGGAGGTAGATGTAGGGATGAGATAAAGGGTTGAGAGAGAGAGAGAGGGGAGAGAGGGAGTAAGGGAGAGAGAGAGGGAGTGGAGAGATAGAGAGTAGAGAGAAGGAGAGAGTGAGAGAGAAAGATGATATAAATTGCTGACTACTAAAATTTGATGTCTTGATTACTGAAATTTGACATGCTGATTACTAAAATTTGACTAAATCTAAATTTTTTAAGATCTTCCAAAAACTAGAATTTGCATTATAACTCTTAGAGATCTCAAACTGTAGCTAGGGAAAATCAGATATAAAACTAAAACAACAAGATATGAAAACCCTAACAAACACAATAGAGCACAAACTAGCATGAAAATCAAAACAAGAAAGCAAAGCAAACTGATCTCCAATCTAGATTTGATTTATCACCATTTCTCTTCTCCACCTGCATGAGAATGCAATATTTTGAAGGTTTGATTGTTGATATGCTGATTGCTCATTTTTGCAGCATAACGATAAGATGAAAGATAATAGAAGAAAATAGATAAATAAGAAGAAATTTTGGCAGAGTAATGATGCTAGAAGAAGATTCCCTCAAATGGCCTGTGAAAGATTAAAAGTCAAATTTGTGATATGTATGGCTAGGATTAAAAGTTTATTTTAGTGTTTATGACGCACATTAAGTGGGTTATGACATGAGGCTAAAATTAAGATATGAGGGAATAGTGAGATTCTATTATTTATTTTGAAGGAAAAGATGCCTATGACACACAATGAATGGGGGTAAAAATAGGATGTGAGTGGGAATCTCATAATTTAAATAATAAAATTATTTAAATTATGAGTGCATGTGAAGAGTTGTAGTCATGTGACACATGTTGCAATGTGACAATAAGTGAGGGATTAATTCAAATATTTAATTTGAATTATTTTGAGACATGTGAAGGGGGAATTAATTAAATAGATGAGATTTATTTAATTAATTGGGAAGGTGATTAAGTGGAATAAATAGGATAAGTGGGATAATGTAATGAGCTAGGATAAAATATTACAAAATGTCTTACAAGGTCATGTATCGACTAGGTAATATTATGACATGGAAAATTTTGGGTGTCTACATTTTGCCCCTCTTTGAGATGATGTTCGATATGGTGAGATTTATGTCGAGTAACATCATTTCAAAGAAGCTAAGGTATGGATAGGTGGAAAAAATATGATGCCCCAACCACTTGAATAAGTGAGGAGTATGATGAATGAAGGAAAGGGATGATAGAAGAATATGATGATGAAAAAGATATGAAGAAATGGGATGATGATATAGGATATGATAAAGATGATGATGCCCCCTCAAGAGGATAGGTAGGTTGGAAAAACACATATATGCTCTCGAAATTAATGAGATGATAAAGGAGGGATACAATGAATGATAAAAGATAAGAAGTAGATGAAAATAAAATAAAAATGACACACTATGCTGCAATAAAGTGAGCAATCATATGTTTGATATAGCACTAGACATTATGCACCAAGGTATAAAGACCAAGGTGATGGTGTGTCTTGTGCCCTAGCATAATACAGTCTTGTCTAGATACAAGATATGAATATTAGCTAGGAGTGATTCAAATTTGATGCAAATACAAATTGAAATGATAACACACACAAGCAAGCATGCATAAATGATACAAAAACAAACAAGGTATTGCCCCAGTCAAGCTATAAACCGATGATTAATTGATTGATTAATGATGATGATAGTGTTGTCGTTGTGGGGAACGATATATCCCTAGATCAACACAAGGATGATTGATTGATTGATTTATGATGATGACAGTGTTGTCATTGCGGGGAATGATAAATCCCTAGATCAACACAAGGATGATTGATTGATTGGGTTTACAACAAGATTAGGATCAAGACCGAAATGTGATTGGATATTTTGACTTAATTGATTAGCTTGGTTGGTATGGATTAAGGATTGAATTGCATTTGGATTATTGCTTGGAATGATTGAAGATTTTTGATTTTTGATTTGGATGATGATTGATGAATTAAATTAAGGAATGATTTACTTGGAATGATTTTGATTGATTGGATTGATGGAGAAATGATTTGATTTGATGATAATGATTGGATTGATTAGAAGAATGAGTTTGATTAGAAGAAGTGATGTGATTGATTAGAAGAATGGATTTGATTAGAAAATGTGATGTGATTGATTAGAAGAATGGATTTGACTAGATGAAGTGATGTTATTAGATAATTTGATGAAGAAATTGATTTGAAGAAGTTGAATTGATTGGAATAAGTGATTTGGTTTGATTTTATTGCTTGGACTTTTGAAATGTTTTGATTTTTTTGTATTTTTGAAATGATTTAATTTTTTGGATTTTTGGAATATTTTGATTTTTTTTGGATTTTTGAAATGTTTTGTTTTTTTTGGATTTTTTTTCAATATCTTTTTTGATTTTTTTGCATTTTTTTTTTAGGACTTTTTCTGAAATGTTTTGAGATGTCAATGGATGAAAATTTGGGTAGCCTTTGTGCTAGATACAAATGACAAGGGAAAACCAAGTCTAGGTGCAAGGAGATAGATGGGATTGATGGATGAAAGGGTGGGTGATAGGATAAGGGACAAAAGTGTCATGATATATGGATGGATAAAAAATGATAGGTCATAGTGAATGAAATGGATGTATGCATCATAAGAGGGTAGGGATGTGATCTCCAAAGACTATGTCGCATAGTAATAACATGCCCCATTCTAAGTACAATACTTATGATTCTTCATGACAAAGCTTATGACACTAGGATAATGATAGGATTGTTGGGAAGGATGAGGTATATCAAAAGATATCCAAAGCATGTTTCAACATTTTGCCCCATATTTTGATCAAGATCAAAAAGAGGAAGAGAGGATGAATGGACTCAATATGATAAATATATGGGTATGATGGATAAAGATGGTAGGTAGGATGGACATGATATGATAGATAGTGCAGATGAGACAAAGTGCCCCCAAGTGTAAGTGACATAGAAGATCAACCTACACTTGATGCTTGTTTTCCAGGTTTTCATCATGGTACTTATCCAGGGCACCTGTTTACTAGGTTTTCACCATTGGACGAAGAGATTTCTTTTTTTTTTTTTTTTTGATTTTTGGATAGGAGAAGGGGAATATGGATAGGAGGGAATCAAGTGTCTAGTTCCATGAAAGGTGATAGTCCCACTATAGATGGATGTCATCGTATGGACCATGTCAAATGTCATTATTCTCATAGATGTTGGTAAGGGATGACATGAAAGGGAGATGGAGTAGGTAGATGATGGATTATGATGTGGATTATGGAGGGAAATAGTGGATTATGATAGGGATTATGTAGGGGAGATGAATGGGAGGCTTAGCCAAAAGAATGGACCATAGGAAGGCGATGGGGAAGATATGTAGGATAATGAGTGAAGGGTGAGGAGATGGAGGTATGTGGAATTGTTGTGAAATGGAAGGGGACCATGACCAATGGTTGCACACATTGTGATAAATTTTGAAGATTTTGATGTGGAGGGGGTGTAGGAAGCAATGAAGATGTTTTCTTAGGAGAGGGATGATGAAGTGCTTTAGGTACCCACATAGACTTAGTATTTTTTTGACTTTTATTTTGCTTGTAGGATGGAATATGAGATTTTTGAATACAATGGGAATGTGAGGTGGAAGTGGATGGTTGGGATTTTCAAGATGTAGATGCCTCATTTGACTTGTTTCACTTTTTCTTAGGTACCCAGACCATTATTCTTTTAGAATTTTCTTTTGAAGGTATGGGCTTAAATTTCTTTTTGGATGGATTTTTCTTTGCTTCTTTGCTTTTGTGTCCTAGGGCATGGGGAACCTTCATATTTTTTTATTTATAGATAGAGGAATAACAAAAATTCTTTTGAATCCCATGGGTATGGTGGAATGAGTGGAAGCTTCATGTTTAGACAATGTGTGCATTGATTGGTCATGATTAGGATTTTTAGAGGATTTATGGATAGGTGGATAAGGGATTGGATAATGGGGATATTAGGTGTTGGGAGTAGTGGAGGTAGATTAGATGAATGGATATTAAGAGTTGGAAGCAATGGTGACAAATTTGATGATGGAAGATGTACAATCACATGCTTTTGACATTTGTAAGATGATGGAGGAGGGATGGCAACATATGTTTTAGGCATATGATAGGATTTATGGTGGAAAGAGGAATTAGGATGGGTGGAGGAAGTACCAAAATATTTAGATTGGTGTCCTTGGGGTGTATATCCAAGGCCATAAGAGCATGGAGGGACCTTGACATGGATGGGCTCCAAAATACCTTGTTCATAAAGGCCTAAACCTTTACCTTGATAGTTCATGTTCTGAAGCATCCAATGGAAAATGGGACTAGGTGTGCTTTGGACACTAGACTTGAGTTCATTTTTAGGTGAAGAAAGTAAAGTGGATAAAGTTTGTTGTTGTTCTAAGGAGGAACATTCATGAATAAAGATGGATATACCAATAGGACATGTTGGTGGATTTGAAATGTGGTTTATAGTGGATGTGGAAGGATCATTAGGATCTTGATTATGTTCATTTAGATTCACACTATTGGTTTGATCTTCTACATTTACTTGGGAGGCATGTGTCTCATCATGACAAGTGGATAATGTGAAATCATGGATATGACTAGGTAGGGGGTCTATAGGAGAAATTGAAGTTTCTTTGCTCATGGATAGGTGAAGTGATAGGCTCTTGACCATGTAATGCATAGAGTTGGCTAAGGGGATCATCATAGTATTCTTGATCATAGGTAGGATCTAGATCATAGAGGGAAGCTTCATCATGAATAGGACCAAGTATGTTATGAGTGGGATCATTAGAAAGATGTAGATCTCGATTAGAATGAGAGGTTAATGTTTCCTCATGCTTACGATAATGCTCTTGACATAGCTCTTGGGTTTGAGTGGAAATGGAAGTGGAAGACTCTAGAAGAGGCTTGTCATGCTCTTTATGATCAACAACATGAGGGAATGATGGTATTTAACTTAGACATATAAGATCAATAGGTTGTGGACCACATGATGGAGTTGGAAGAATAGACATGACATTCAAAGTTTCATCGGTAAGCTCATTAATGGGTGCTTGACATGGGGATGGTCTATTTCGTGCTAGTAGTCTTTGGAGAAAACCGTTAATGAATTCTTTGGTTGATGGATTAGAGCTTGAGAAGTTGGATGGTGGTGTTGGTGTAGGACTAGTGTGCTTTAAGATAGGCATTTTATTAGATAGAGATGGAGGACTAGTAAATGGAATGGTGTATGATTCCAAACTTAGGGTGGTATTTCCCTTGTCAATAGTATCATTAAGGTGACCTAAGATTTCAACAAAGTTTTCATCATCACTAAGATCTACAAAGTTCTCATCATCACTAGTAGCAAATTTTGACCCACCTTGGAGGATATATGGTTTTGGATTATCTTCATGGTTAGGCGAAGGGACTCCTCGAAGTATGACATTGGGCTTGTGACTAGAATTGTTAGGGATTAGGACCATTTTAGCAAGTGCTTGACTAGGATTAGGGTGATGACGATGATGTGGAATGATTAGATTGCATGAATTGGATTGATTATGATGAAATTGATTGGAATGTGATTAGAAAAATTATGATTAGGACGATTAGAATGATATGTTTATTTGTTGGTGTTTATAGCTTGATATGACAATTTGCAAATAAATGATTACACATGTACACAGATGAATCACACACGCAAGACACATAAGCAAGTTTGAATTTGAAATTATGAATGTGATGCTTAAGCATGCACTTGAAGAAGACACATCAACAAGTCCTAGAACTAGTCAAGTGGGTATGGCCAATTAGGTCTTAGACTAGGATGCACGAGGTTGACTAGGGATAATTTGAAAGAAAAATCCTGCCACACAGTCAGGAGAGAGGGGTAACCCAACCTTCACCTTCACTTCCCAAAGGTATAAAGTTCTTTGGGGCTTAGCCAAGAGTGACAAGATTTTAACTCTCAAAGAAGCGTGTCTTTCGATCCACACCTTGATTGAGGTCATCCCTAGGGGTGATGAAATCCCCTAGCAGGCCTCCTATGAAGGGTATGACAAAAATGAACCAAGTGAAGTGTTTTTTATCACACATGCACTTGATTCACACTTGCAATTGTTAATTTCTCTTTAGAAAATTGAGATGTGTGTAAAACTATTCAAACACTTTTTATTTTTAACTCAAAGTCAAAATGTGTGATGGAAGAAAATGGTTCTTTTTAAGCCGAATTTCAAAGTGTGATTGCAAACAAGATGTTCATTTTAAAGCTCCAAATTCAAATGTTTTGCAAACAAAATTGATTGATTAAATGAGAGATAAAGATAATAGAATGAGTGCACTAGAAAATTTTCGCTTTCCAATTTGATGCGTATGACTGATATTGCTGCTAGTACAACTCCTTATGATCACCTAGAAAATTAAAAAAATGATATTATAATGCAGCCAAAACAAAAAGTTCATTAGAACATTTCAATTTCAGATACACGTTTTTAACATAACCGAATTAGATTCGATTATTTGAAAATGTTACTGATTTGAAAAATAAAAACTCAAAGAAGGAACCCTTGCTAATTTTCTGAGAGTTTTCTAGAAATGTAAAGAAGTTAGAAAAATTCTCTGTTTTGCACTCAGAAACGCGGATTTGTGAAAAACATACAAAAACTAAAGATCGACTTATTTAACACTTCATTTAACATCAAAATCAAATCTGTAAAAAACAAAACCCTATTAAAATTGAAAGATATTTCCAGAAATGTAAACAATTTGGAATTTTTTTTCTGATTGAGGCCAGAAAGGAAATTTTATTGAATAACATAAAATCATAATAAATCCTACAAAAAAGGGTGATTAACCCTCAATCATTTTACTGTAGTCACTTGAGATGATGTTTAAGCTTCTGTGAAAATATTGTAGAGAAATGTGTAGCCGTTTGGAAGATATGATGACATTTTTAAAACTCGAGGTTTTGTCCAAAAACTAGTAGATCTACAACAAAAAAATAATAAAAACTGCAAAAAAGCAAGGTCGATAAAAGGATTCATGTCAATTTCACCATATGTAGTTAGGGAAAATCAGATATAAAACTAAAACAACAAGATATGAAAACCCTAACAAACACAATAGAGCACAAACTAGTATGAAAATCAAAACAAGAAAGCAAAGCAAACTGATCTCCAAGCTAGATTTGATTTATCTCCATTGCTCTTCTCCACCTGCATGAGAATGCAAGATTTTGAAGGTTTGATTGTTGATATGTTGATTGCTCATTTTTGCAGCATAACGATAAGATGAAAGATAATAGAAGAAAATAGATAAATAAGAAGAAATTTTGGCAGAGTAATGATTCTAGAAGAAGATTCCCTCAAATGGCCTGTGAAAGGCTTGATTTATAGGAGAAGGCTGATTCGATTCGATGGCCAAGATTAAAAGTCAAATTTGTGATATGTATGGCTAGGATTAAAAGTTTATTTTAGTGTCTATGATGCACATTAAGTGGGTTATGACATGAAACTAAAATTAAGATATGAGGGAATAGTGAGATTCTATTATTTATTTTGAAGGAAAAGATGCCTATGACACACAATGAATGGGGGTAAAAATAAGATGTGAGTGAGAATCTCATAATTTAAATAATAAAATTATTTAAATTATGAGTGCATGTGAAGAGTTGTAGTCATGTGACACATGTTGCAATGTGACAATAAGTGAGGGATTAATTCAAATATTTAATTTGAATTATTTTGAGACATGTGAAGGGGGAATTAATTAAATAGATGAGATTTATTTAATTAATTGGGAAGGTGATTAAGTGGAATAAATAGGATAAGTGGGATAATGTAATGAGCTAGGATAAAATATTACAAAATGTCTTACAAGGTCATGTATCGACTAGGTAATATTATGATATGGACAATTTTGGGTGTCTACATAAACCACTCTCAAACATCCTGCTTATATACATGAAATATTAGTTAAAGTATAAGAAAGTAAATGTCCATATGCGCTTTTTGAAATTTAAACCATAACACGCTCGCATTATGGCTTGGTAATGACCGATCCCAGGCTCGGTCATTACCAAACCATAATCCGAGCGCATTTTACTATAACGTGCTCACGTTTTTGCTATTTCGGGATGAAAAAATAAATTGGCCACAAAATTTCTACCCATCTTTCTGCACTTTCCCACACATTAGAAGATTTATTTCATTATCCCTTTGTTTACAATATCACAATGATACCATTTCCCCTAAACTTTTAGGTACGTAAAATTAACAAATATAAGAGGTGATAATCTAGAGGAGCATATTAGAGAGTTCTATGTGGCTTGCATGGAAGTAGCATATAATGGTTCATACTTGATGCATCTCTTCCCAATAAGCTTGGGAGGCCAAGCTATAGCCACCTGCTATTTTTAGTAAGTTGACCTATTCGGGTCGTATGGACACAAAAATTGACCCCAAGGAGTGAAATTGGAAAATAATATTTCTAGTGAAAGAATCATCTCAAAATCATGTACCATTTGGAAGATGTTAAATTTTCATCTTGAGTATTTTCTCCAAAAAAGTTTAAAACTGAAAATTGAGGCCCTTCAGAGCCTCAAAATAAGGTGCAAAATCTATGATAAAAAGTTATGGCCCCGAGAAGATACCCCACTAAAAAGTGAATTTCATAAAATATCTTCCTAGGCAAGAAATCAAACGACGAGACTTTTGGCACCAAAAAAAAGGGAAAGTTACACTTTCTAGAACATTCTAGGGTAGTTATTGGGTAAAATAAAAGGGTTAGGTGGGGTTGTAGAAGGTGGCTCCATTAGTGTAGCTTATGGCTCTGAATAATAGATGCTATTTTAGAATTGATTTTGTTGTAATGAATCAAGCCCATGAGGTTGTAGCATTGTAAGTTTTGAATCTGTAATTTCATTTTCTGAAAAATAATTAAAAGTGGGTTATTTTCTGTCTCACATCTTCTGTGTTGGTATCTATTGTTGTGTTTTGTGTGGATTTCGGGTGGTGTAGCCCTCATCAACGGTGGAAAGAATTTAAACTGGATAGAAACAGAAGAGGGAAAGATAAAATCATAAAATGGGATATAATGGTGACAAAGATGAAGAATCAATTCCTAGCTGTTGATTATGAGCTTGAATTGCTGAAAATATTAGAGAACCCGAGGCAAAAAGAAAGATTTGTGAAGGAGTACATTGAATAATTCTACAACATGATCATTAGAATTGGAAATAGTGAAGCAAGTAAAGAAAATATTGCGAGATACATAAATAGTCTGGGAACATTAAAAAAGAACTGAGCTTAGTGAAGATGACAATAGTTGATGAAGCTTATCAATTTGCATTGAAGGTGGAGGAAAATATGAACAAGAATTTTGAACAAAGGTAGAGAAGTGTAAGAGGAAGATTCCATAGGAGTGGATCACAATACAGAGAAAGATCTTATGCAGAGAAAAATAAGGATGGAGAACCATACCAAAGTGAAGAAAAGGATCATAATGCATACCGTAGAGGAAGAGAAGATAGAAATTTTCATCGCAGTGATAGTAGAGGTCATAATTCTTACCACAATGAAGGAAGATCTGAGAGAAGACCATTAAAAGTATCTTATTTCAAGTGTGGAGGTGAAGCACATGAATCATTTGAATGACATCAAGGAAGCACCAACAATAAACCCAAGCATACTAGAGGAACAACATATATGGAAGAACCTATTGAGTCCCTTAAATCAATTGGGAAACTAGAAAAAGGTGAGTCATTGGTGATGAGGAGAGATTTGATGCATGAAGAAGTGACTGAGGAACCACCAAAAAGAAAGAGTTTATTTAGAACCAGATGTAAGTCCGAAGGAAAGGTATGTAAATTTATCATCGATAGTGGTATCACTGATAATCTAGTTTTATAGGAGATGGTAAACTAGCTAAATTTTAAGAGATTGAAACATCCAAACCCATATAGGATAGCATGAATTCCAGATGAGGATAAGATATTGGTGAATGAGAAATGTTTGGTTAAATTTCATATAGGATCATATAAGGATAAAGTATTGTGTGATATTATGCCTATGGATGCATACTAGTTAATGTCAGGAAGACCATGAAAATATGATAGGAAATCTATTCATGATGGAAGAAATAATACCTATACTATGACTGCAAATAGTAAGAGAACCATGCTGATACCTTTAGAGGAAGAGGAAAATACTAAAGTGTGTGGCACAACCAGCTTATGTTTGGTAGATGGAAGATTTTGGTGAATGAGAAATGTTTGGTTAAATTTCATATAGGATCATATAAGGATAAAGTATTGTGTGATATTATGCCTATGGATGCATACCAGTTAATGTTAGGAAGACCATGAAAATATGATAGGAAATCTATTCATGATGGAAGAAATAATACCTATACTATGACTGCAAATAGTAAGAGAACCATGCTGATACCTTTAGAGGAAGAGGAAAATACTAAAGTGTGTGGCACAACCAGCTTATGTTTGGTAGATGGAAGATTTTTTTTGGATGGGTAGAGGCATGCAAATATGTGTTTTGCATTGAATCCAAAGAATGGTGGTAGTCCAAAGACAACAGAAGATGAAGATCCCTCATAGGTAGAAATAACAAAATTGTTGACAAAGGATGAAGATATCATATCAAAGAATGTACCAGATTGATTTCCACTAGTCTGGAGTATCAATCATAATATAGACCTAATATTGGGAGAAATTTTCTCAAATAAAGTGGCAAACCAAATGACACCTATAGAGAATGTGAAGCTAAATAGACAGATTCAAGAGTTGTTGAAGAAGGGATTGAGTAGAGAAAGCTTAAGTCCATATGCGGTACTTACTGTACTTACACTGAAGAAAGAGGAAGAGTGGATAATGTGTACATATTCCAAAGAAATCAATAGGATCACTGTCAAGTATAGATTCCCATTTCCAATGATGGATGCCATTATGGATTGTTTTAGTGGAGAAAATTATTTCACAAAGATTAACCTAAAGAGTGGATACCATCAAGTCAAAATCAGTGAAGGAGATGAGTGAAAGATTGCATTCAAAACTAATAGAGGATTGTACGAGTGGTTAGTAATTCCTTTTGTATTGAATAATACACCTAGCACTTTCATGAGATTGATGAATGAGGTACTAAATAAATTTTTGGGTAAATTTTTTATTGTCTATATGGATGATATTTTGATTTTCAGTAAGATTAGAGAAAATTTATGGCACATAAGACAAGTATTATAGAGGTTGAGGGAAGATAAGTTGCTGATTAATATCAAGAAGTGTAGCTTTATGAAGACAAAGTTAGTATATTTGGGATTTTTCATTTCTACTAAAGGATTAAAGATGAACCCTAAGAAGGTTAGACCAATTGTTGAGTGACCTTTACCAATAAACATTGGGGATGTAAGATCATTCCATGGATTGGAAAGTTTCTACTAGAATTTTATTAGGATATTTAGTAGAATTTGTACACCCATGATAGAGACAATGAGAGGAGATAGGAAATACCTTAAATAGACATCTGAAGTACAAAGAATGTTTGAATTATTGAGGTAAAAGGTGACAAAGTAACCAATATTAGCATTGCCTGATTTTGAAAAAGTATTTCAAGTTGATTGTGATGCAAGTAGGAATATAATAGGAGCATTGTTAATTCAAGAAGGAAGACCAATAGCCCATTTAAGTAAGAATTTGAATGATTCAAGAAGAAGATATTTAGTTTATGATCAAGAATTTTATGCCATAGTTTAAGCCTTTAAGAAGTGGTGACATAATTTTTTTCCTAAGGAGTTTGTGTTGTATGCATACCATCAAGCTTTGCAGTATTTGAACAGTCAAGGGAACCAAATAAATATGAGGTGAGTTGAGTTCTTGTATAGCTATACATTTGTGTTGAAGCATAGGAGTGGCAAGCCAAACAAAGTTGCAAATAGATTGAGTAGGAGGAGGAATTTTCTGAAAAAGATGAGGATAGAAGTACTGGGATTTAAAGAGTTGAAACATATATAGAAGGATGATCTTTTTCTTGTTGAATCATGAGCTGCATCTAAGGAACTAGTAGTGATAGACTAGAGCCAATGGTTGGATTATTTCATTTAGGAAGATATTTTGTTAAGAGGAAATTAGTTGTGTATTTTGAAGAGTTCAATGAGGGAGAATCTAATCAAGGAAAAGCATAGTAGAGGACTAGTAGGATATTTTGGAGTGGAAAATATGACTTCAAGAAAATTCACCACCAACAGTTCATTGTCAAAAAATTCATCTCCAACAATTCATCGCCATGAAAAATTCATCTCATGGAAAATTCATCGCCATGAATTGCCAATGAATTTTTGGTGGTGAGTTTTAAATGAGATGAATTTTTCATGGCGATGAATTGTTGGTGGTGAATTTTTGGAGAAAAATTTGTTGACGGTGAATTGTTGGCAGCAAATTTTCCTAGAGTCAGACAAGACAATAGCCTTGGTGAGTGAACACTATTTTTGGCTATAGATATATAAGGATGTTAGGATGTATGTCTAGAGTTATAGAATTTGTGAAGTTACAAAAAGGAGTAGTTAGAATAATGGAATGTATAAAGCTTTGATAGTACCAAAGAGAACTTGGGAAGATTTGAGCATGGAATTCATATTGGGATTGTCAAGAGCATAGAGAGGATATGATTCAATCATGCTAGTAGTGTTTTTTTTTAAAATGGAACATTTCATACCTTGAAAGAAGACTAAAAATGATGTGCATGTTGATATCCTATTTTCAAGGAGATTGTGAGACTACATGGATCACCTAAGAGTATAGTTTCAGACAAAGATAATACGTTCATTGGATAGTTTTGGAGGATATTATGGAAGAAGATGATTTTTTTTTGAAGTTCAGTTCAACAAATCACCCATAGATAGATGGATAGACAGAGGTTGTAAATAAAAGTTTGGGTAACTTGTTGAGATGTTTGGTTGGAGATAAGGTTGAAAATTAGGATATAGTTCTACTGCAAGTAGAGTTTGATACAATAATTCAATTAGCTAGAGTATAGGGAACACACCATTTGAAGTTGTGACTTGAATACATCCCATAGGAGTTGTAGAACTAAGAGACATCAATATGGAGAACAAGAGGAGTGTAGAAGTAGAAGAGTTTTTAAATGTCATGGGGATATTGCATAGTCAAGTCCAAAAACACTTGGAGAACATGAATAATAAGTATAAGGATAAGACAAATGAGAATTTGATATGTAAGGAGTTTGTTGTTGGAGATGAAGTTATGGTATATCTAAGGAAGGAAAGATTTCCATTTGGAGCATAAAATAAGTTGAAGATGAGGAAGTTTGGACCATTTAAAACTATGAGGAGATTTTATTTTAGAAATTCATATGAAGTGGAGCTACTAGAGACACTTTGTATATCACCTATTTTCAATATTGCAGACATTTATGAGTATCATGAAGGACAACCAAATGGTAATAGCAATGCAATAAATATGAAGGAGCAGTTCACACATCAACCATCATAGGAGATTGAGAATATTTTGGATACCAAAAGTAAAAGAAGCACTAGGAATAAATAGTACAAAGAATATTTAGTAAAGTAGAAAGGTATACCAGTGGAGGATTCATCGTGAATTTCTCAAGATGAGGTGGACCATTTTGGTTTTCCTCTAGCCCTTGGAAAGTGAGGGAATTGCTTTTATTCTAATCTCAGGTGTCTGATGTAGGCGAACCCTTGGTTGTAAAGAAATCCTATATCAACCAAAAAAAAATCTTTTCTTGCACTTCACTCAGTAGAGTTTTAGAAGATCATTTCACATTTTGTCATATTATCATTTCTCAACTTGTGGAGTAGGATATAGCACCTACACAAGGTAATATACATCATATCTAGATTTAAAATCATTTGTATTTTCCTTTAAAAATTTATCTCTCTCAAAATTTAACTGTTATTCACAATCCGAGCATTTGGGGCTGACCTGGTCCAAAACTTGTTGTGCAAACCTATTCTAGAGTGTGCAAAGCTTAATAGAACATTCAAGTTATTATTGGGTTTGAGGGATTTTTCTTGGGGATTCACAACACATATTATTTACTGATAGATTATCTTTCTTGTTCTTAAGGCCAACCCATACATTTGATCATGTTTCGGGTTTATCACCCATGAGGTTGATGCAAATCATAATTGGAGCTAGAGAATCATATTTAAGATAATTTATAATTCATAGGAAAATAATTCTTTATATGATTTTAGGATTGGAGTTTATATATTTTGATCTACCTAGGGATTGTAATAAGGCCTTTGGCTAGTTGTAATGTCAAATGCCCTTGTGACAAGCATGAGAAATGTGGTTATTGACTATAAGGCATATGTTGCATGAAAGTTTACCAATTCAATAAGGATATATATTTATAAAGAATTTATTTATGTTATTTTTACTATATTGAACTCTAAGCTACACGATTGGATAGTTCTTTCTGGACCCTCCATCTATGACTACACCATATAGGTTAGTCCTTTGGCAGTTCATCATAATAAAATGACCATCCATCAACTATTCACATCTCATCAAGAAAAATTCACTTGTCGAAAGTTAGTCAAACTACATTGTCTACGTGTGTGTATGTAGGCAAGGCCATCTATTGATCAGCCCTCGAGGCATTATTTCTTTTCCCTCTTTAGGTCTTATTCTCTTGGTTTAAACTTTGAAAACCCTAAACAGTTGCAAAATCTTGAAATCAATTTTTTTTTGAAAGCTTGAAAATTAAAAAATTTCAAAACATTTGAAAACTCAAAAATAGCCTGAAATATCTTCATTAAACTAAAACAACCTCAAAACATGTTAAAAATTCAAAAAATTCAAATAATCATAAAACCTCAAAAATAGCCTCAAAATAATTTGATAATGTCAAAAATATTATAATATCCCACAAACCAAAATAACTCACCCCATTTCACTTTCACCCACAATAAAATTTCATTACTAATAAATTGATCATCACCCTCACCCTTTGGTAACACAAATAGAAACATGTACAACAATAAGTGAAATCCAAACTTTAAATGCAAAAGTCTTAAGTCTTGATTGTGGTTAAAAACATTGGTTAACATTTATATCAACGACCTATCAAATAGTTAGAATCAATTAATCAACATGCAATAACATATCCTATGGATATCTCTTTCCTTGAATGGAAATCATCATTGGAAACCACCTTAATCACATCCTTTGGAAAGAGATATGAATAACATTGACTGTTTGTTCATTTTTGATCTTTTCTTATGATTTACATTATTGTTCCATTATGATGATCTCTCGATGATGTCTACAAAATTATTTAGAGAGAAAGGTTCATGAGGCATTGGCCATTGCTTTCATTTGATATTATTCTTGTATATTCTTGTAATACAACCTTGCTGAATACTCGCCTTACGTGTGTAGGGTTAGACTCAAGTAAAACAATGACTATGGCATATCAGGTTCTTCATACCTTTTGTGTGTTATTCTCCTTAATTTAATGGATTTATTATTTCACACAATAAAAAAAAGTTTATGTATATCAGGTATGAACCTTGATACTCTTATATGTTTGTAGAGTCAAAGTCCATGCATTAGATACAACGTCATCCTAGTTTTCAATACCTTGGTGTATCATGTCTATTTTTTATATCAAAAATAAGGAATTCTATGATGAATTAAGCCTAATTCGAGAAGCAAAGTAGTATCATCTATCATATCTCATTGCACATCCAATAATGTCTCAAATAATCATCGATTTGTTGGAGTAATGAGTCAATCCCAAAAATAAAAGGCTAATCAATATCCATCTTATTCCTCTACTTCTATCCATGCTAACATCTGTAACCTGGTACCATGAAATATAACAATAATACAAATGCATCCATCTTACATCCAAACACTATTAGCATACATCTCATAGCATAGTCATAGCATACATCCTGTATGCATGAATCCATATTACATCACATCATATCATATACTCATGCATCTACATCTCATTATAGGAATAATCATCCAAGTTGGATCATAAGAGTAATAAAGGAAACAAAAATCATAAGCATCAGAATAAAGTCAATATCCATCTCATATCATGAAAATCATAACTTCTACATCCATACATACATAATGCATCCATAATCATAAACATATGCATAATCGTGTCCATACATTAGACATCATAAAAGATCAACACATGCATGAACCCCATGTAATGGTCACATCAAAGGTCCCTTAGCTCATATATATATATATAAATGAATATCATGATACAATCAAAGTGTGTGATATACATCATTATATACATTAGGCTATCAAAAATAAGCTAATGAATGAATACATTATATGATCAAGCTACATAAAAAAATTCTATACATAAGGGGGTCTATCTTGAGCTCCCCTAATCACCCCTATCACTTGGTGGAGGCATATGCCCTTGTCATCCTCCTAATTGACCAACTGAAAGTCCACCCTCTAATATGCTAGTAGCTAGAGCACTCCTCTATGAAAAGCCTGGCCATCACCTGTGTAGAGGAAATTGTGAGTAATAAATGGTCTAATAGTATGAGGCCTCAACCATGGCCTATCCATATAAATTTTTGGTGACCATAGTCCCTTGTCCTTGAGAGGAGGAAGCCTCTAGCTGCTATCAATGGGTGGTCTCCTGTGCTAGCTGAACCTCTATTTTTCGCCTCTGATGCTGATGAGCTTAGAATTTAGCCTAGTTAGAGGGGTAGAATCTCTTTCTATTTCCTAGATTACAATAAGACTTTGATATTATATGCTAACATTTTCCTATAGTTCTCTTAGACATATGACATTTGGACTAATTTCACTGTTGATGGTTTTAATGATCTAGATACCCTTTATGTGGACCATCTATATTTATCTTGCATGTGATTGATGAATGTTCTTAAGATGATTATGATTATGCGATTATTATGTGTATTGACATTATTCTGTAGATATGATTGGTATGCTAAGTTGAGAAATGCAACCACCAACCGGTCAGGTTGAGGAGACATGCGAAGGTGAAACCTAGGGCGCTAGTAGAAGATTCCGCTTTAGCTGCATGTAACTGCTCTACACAAATCTTCAATGACCCTGAGCATCATGGGCATTACTGCAGTAGTAGAGTCCACATTTGGACTTGCATGTCCAATGGATTCCCCCTGAATGTGTAGCCACCACTTCCACTTTCTCTCGCTTTCCCTAAATGGCATCCTCTCAATTAGTGGGAGTTGATGGCCCTATTTAGTTGATAAATAAGGCTCGATCCTCCTTCAAGAGGAGATGGAAAATTAGGAGTTGATTGCCATATTCTTGTACAAGATGATTACCAACCACATTACTATAATTGCATTTTCTGATAAATGACATGAGATTCTGAGTTGAGTATCCAAGCTTTATAGTATTTTAAAGGATACTCATCCAAGGGGGCCCACTTGGTGAGTAATCCATGTTTTAATTTAGATAGATTAGTGTTAGTCTTTTTTTGAGTACTTAGTCAAAATATTGGCATTGATTGTTCCTGTAGCCACTAGAACTCTGTTCTGTGACTGTTCCTATAGCTAGGGCTGGTAGAGTAGCTTTCTGTTGAATGCTTAGTCTTTCCTTCCTGTTATGCATAATCAATTTAGATTTTCTTGAGTAATGTTCAACATTTACTTTGCTTTCTTCTTGCAATTTAATTTCAGTTTTAATTCTCCCTTAGATATAGAATGAAAATGACAACTCTAGAGTTCCTAGTGCACATACTGTGTTAACCCATTTCAAGTTCACGTCCCTGGGTTGAAAATTTCTATGTACCTTCATGGTGATTAAGATGGATATTTAGGTCAAATCTCCAATCCCTGAATCATGGTAGTAAGAGTTGAGTTATTAAGATCATTATAGGAGGCTGACATTTTTTGCATCATTGCTGGGGATGGTGTCAAACTAGGAAGTCTTTTGGAGTCTGATAGTTTTCCTGCCTTAGTATTTTTGAAGTCTGCTCTTAGTAGTAGAAGTATGATCCAATATTTTTCCCCACCCATTCTTTGTGTGAATTTGGTTGATACCAATTTGATACCGCATGCATAGAATGAGAAAAGATTATTTTGGGAGATTTATTCCTAATAATCATATTGAGCCATTTCAATTGGTAGAACTTCCAAATTTGCCCAGAGACAAAGAAGAAGAAGAACTGCAACTCTTTGTTGATGTATTCCCCGATTTGACCAACTCTAAAGTTTCCCTTAAAGATCAAAATCTTGTTGAAGAACCCATTGTTTTGGAATTTCATCAAGACATGGATGATGCAAATGGAAATAGGCCTTATAGGCAAAACCAACCAGCCTTCCCCTTTCCTATTGCTGAAAAAGATGAAGTTGACAAAAAATATCCCTACCTCAATCCTTCCTAAATTCTATGGGCTTGTCACAGAAGATCCTAATACCTTCCTATTCGAGTTTGATATAATTTGTAGAAGCTATGACTATACCACCGATGCCCACAAACTCAAGATATTTCCCACTACTTTGAAAGAAGTTGCATTGAGATGGTTTGTGAGACTTGGTAGAAATACTATAAGAAATTGGGAAGATATGAAGACAAAGTTTCTTGAGAAATATAAAGAATATTGCAGGGGTAGTGACATGAGAGGAGGAGACATTTTTTAGAATGCAACAAAAAGAAGATGAGAGCTTGGAAGGCTTCATTTCGAGGTTCTTGTTTTTTCTGTAGAAATCTCCACATCATACACTTATTGAAGACTCACAAAAATTACTTTTCCTGACAGGAATTAATGAAAGATGCACTGATGCATTGGACCTAATGATAGGAGGAGATATAACTCAAGTCCCTTGGTATGATATCAAGAAGATATGTCAAAAATATTCTAGGGAAGCTTCAAAGAAAGGAAGATTCTACCAACCCTCTATGGGAAAATCATCTAGTAGTGGAGTCTCAAGGATGTAGATTACTAATTTGTTGGCAAATTTCAAGCAAGATATAATTAAAAATCTAGCTACTCAGCTGGATACTCTTCAAGCTAAAAAGAAACATGAGGAGGCAGAGGTAATATTGATAGAATATTGTCCCCAATGTAGA
This sequence comes from Sequoiadendron giganteum, assembly GCA_007115665.2. Taxonomy (NCBI): domain Eukaryota; kingdom Viridiplantae; phylum Streptophyta; class Pinopsida; order Cupressales; family Cupressaceae; genus Sequoiadendron; species Sequoiadendron giganteum. The sequence goes on from CM021101.1 coordinate 156,347,943, forward strand.
CAAAAGAAGAAAGATTGCAGATCCAAGGTGATCGCCAACATTGATAGTAAGCAGATCCCACCGGATTTCAAACCAATCCAGACTAAGGAAGACCAAGTTTACTTTGTTGCACATAAGACGTCGTGGGCTTCAAGATAAGGTAGTCCACTAGACCCACTCTTTTGTTGGACCATTTATTAACTCTTATTCATCTGGTAACCAATGGAAGCCACCCTATCCATCCAACTATGGAGGATACCCACCCTAGTCTTGGAATAACCCACCCAGTACTTGGTCCAACTATCAAAATACCCCACCTTAGTGGCAGCAACCTCAAGGGAATTGGCATCAGTTTTAGAGACCTTGGCAACCACCCCAGGAAACTGGTAGAAAACATCTCAATGGAGAGGTGGCCAATAATGGCCAAACCAGCCCACCAGCTACATGCAACCATCTTCTCAAACCCAACAACCTGCTATAATGCCCCCTCCTCCTAATCCCATTGCCAATATATCTAAACCTACCCAGTTACCAACTCAACCCATACTCAACCCAAATAATAAACCATAATAGTAGCTTATATATTCTGCTGATCCAAATCAATTCCCTACATATCATATGAATTTAAGTGACATATGTTTGCGTTTAGGAACAACCTTGCAAGCTCCTTCCACTCCCATCATCACTGAGTTACCTATTGAAGAGAAAGAAAAATCCTTGACTGATCCCACTCAACCAAGTGCACTTAAATCTCCTGAGCCAGTTCCAACAAACCAAACAACAAAAGAACCACCGTTTCCTCAGAGATTAGAATCTACCAAGAAAAAACAAGATGAGGAAACTAGTTTTGATATCCTAGATCAACTAAAGCATATATGTGTCCAGATACCTTTGTTTCAAGCTATAAAGGATGTCCCTATTTATGGCAAGGTGATCAAGGAAGCATGCCTCAAGAAACTAGGCAAGAAAAATAAGGACCCCACTACAGTCCATGTAGTAGGCCATCTTGCTGCTTTTATGCTTGGAAAAGTAACTATTCCCAAGTACAATGATCCAGGTAGCCCTGTAGTTGAAGTTGTTATAAATGGAATGAATATAAAGAATGCCTTGATTGAATTAGGTGAAACAATCAATGTGATGACTAAGGACATCCCACAACAACTGAATATTGCAAATATGAGATCCACTCCTACAATCCTACAACTTTTCGATAGCTCCATAGTGAAGCCAGATGGCATAGTAGAAGACCTGGTGCTAATCCTCGATTCCTGGGAGTATACAACCGACTTCATTGTTCTCTCACCCAAAGCCACATTAGGCGGATATCCACTTATCCTTGGTCGACCATGGTTAGTAACTACAAACACTTATATTGGATGTCGCTCAGGTGATATGGCCATCTCTGCTAGCATGAACACTAAAAATTTCGTTCTCTAGCCTCCAGCTTAGCCATCCCCAAATACACAAATCTCAGTATGGCCACATATTGGTGACGAAGCCAAAGAAGTCGAATCTCTGGCACAACTTATGATGCTTGGAAGAAGTCCTTTCCTAAAAATTCAAGATGAAGATGAGGTGTTATCTAGTATCATTCAGAACCAATTCGAGATAGAGGAAACATCATCTGGTTCCATGGATATTGAGAAAACACTTATGTCTTCTCTGCATGATCTTCCTACAACAACTCTTCCTGCAGGAAAACTTCCTACAACCACTCTTCTTGCGACAACTATCTCTACGAATAGACTTCCTGCAACAACAATTCTTGCAAATAAAATTCCTGCAACCACATGTATCTTTCACATAATGCTTCCACCTAAACTTAAGATACCTTGTATTACTAAAGAAACTATCATAGAGCTAGTCACACAAGTACAAGTGTTTGAGGAACGATCTTTAAATATCAATAGTAAGTTACATGAAGGACAACAATTGATATTAGAAAACTTATTGAAATCACATCAAAACACACTTTCCTGGTATTATCATGACATGAAAGGATTAGATCCAAAACTCTACACTCATAAAATATATATTATAGATGAGTGTACCCCTGTAAGACAACCACAATAGAGAATCAACCTTGTCTTGAGAGAAATTGTCAAAATTGAACTACAAAAACTACTAGATGGAGGATTTATCTACCCTATTTCAGACAACTAGTGGGTGTCCCCATTGGTAATTGTGCCTAAAAAGGGAGGGAAATGGAGAGTTTGTGTTGACTATAGGGAACTCAATGCTTCCACTAAGAAGGATCACTTTCCCCTACCTATTGTAGATCAGGTCCTAGATTCTCTTGTAGGAAAACAATACTTCTCCTTTCTTGATGGATTTAGTGGATACAATCAGATTCAAATTGCACCAGAAGACCAAGAGAAGACTACATTTACATGTCCTTGGGGGACATATGCATATTATGTGCTTCCATTTGGGCTATGCAACACACCTTCCACTCTTTGGAGAGCAGTCATCGGTATATTCTCAGACATCTCCCTTGACTGTATGGAAATCTATATGGATGATTTTACCACCTATGGTGCTACCTTAGATGAAGCACTATAGAACCTAAAGAAAGTACTCTAGAGATGTGAAGATCATAATCTGTCCTTAAACAGTGAAAAGTGCTTCATGATGATGCAAGAAGGTGTAGTCCTTGACCACTACATTTCACACCTTGGCATTCAAGTTGACCCAACAAAAATTGAGGTAATAATTAATTTTCCTATACCTGGAAAACAAAAGGATGTTAGGAGTTTTTTAGGAAATGTAGGCTATTATAGATGTTTCATCAAGGATTTTAGTAAAATAACCACCCTACTATATAGTCTGTTAACCAAAGATGCTAAGTTTCAATAGATATAAGATTGTGACAAAGAATTTTATGATTTAAAGATAGCTCTAACTCATGCTTCTATCCTTAAAGGACCAAATTGGGAAATCCCTTTCCACATACATACTGATGGATCAAACTATTCCATAGGAGCATTCTTAGGACAAAAAGAAGATGTTGAAAATGCTATCTATTTTGTCACTAAAAACTTGTAGGGAGAAAAATTCAATTACACAGTCATAGAGAAAGAAATGTTGGTAGTAATCTATGCCTTGAATAAATTCAGGCACTATATCACAGGTTACCAAATTTTTGTACACATTGATCATGCAACCATTAAATACCTCATGAAAAAACCCCTAATCTTAGGGAGATTAGCTAGATGGTTGCTACTAATGCAAGAATTTGACATAACTATTGTGGACAAACCAGGGAAAGAAAATGTGGTTGCATATTTTCTCTCCAGGCTCACATCATCAAAAGATACTCAAGCCATAGATGAATCCTTCCCAGATGAGCATCTATTCTCTATAAATGTACAAACACCCTGGTATGCTAACATAGCCAATTACCTTGTGATAGGGAGAGTCCCTCCTCACTTCTCCCCAAAGGAGAGAAGAGTGCTGATTGAAAGGTCATTTCATTTTTCTTGGATACCCGGATGCCTATTCTATACTAGACCAGACCATGCCATGAGAAGGTGTATAAGGGAAGATAAAACCTATGAAATTTTGCATGCATGCCATAATGAACCCTGTGGAGGCCACTTTGCAGCAAAAAGGACAACAATGAAAATATTGAACACAGGATACTATTAGCCTACATTGCAGAAAGATGCAAGGAGATACACAAGGAAATGTGATAGATGCCAAAGGATGGGAAGGCCAAAAAATTCAGATGAAATGCCACTCTATCCACAAGTGGTAATCACACCATTTGACAAATGGGGTGTGGGACCCATTGACCATCCATAAAATGGTAAGTCCTACATACTAGTGTGCACTGATTATGTAACAAAATGGGTTGGAGTCAAAGCTATGAAACATTCATGAGACAATAAGGTTGCACAATTCCTTTATGAAGAAATTTTCACAAGATATGGGGTACCAAGAGAAATAGAACTAATCAAGGCACTCAGTTTACATCCGCCCTTATTATCGCATTGATCAATGAATATAACATCCACCATAGGAAATACACCCCTTATCACCCTCAAGAAAATGGACAAGTCAAGGTGACAAACAAGGAGATTGAGGCCATCCTCACCAAAACAATGCATATTCATAGAAAAGATTGGGCAAATAGATTATTAGAAGTAGTTTGGGCTTACAAGACCACCTGGAAGACAACTACAAGATTTGCCCCATTCAAACTACTATATGGAAAAACAACCATGATGCCTATAGAATTTGAGCACAAGACTCTCAGAACTTCTCTAGAATTGGGGATGGTTATTTATACATCACAAAAGGAACAAATCATGCAATTAAATGAATTGGATGAGATGAGGAAAATAAAATTACATCATACTAAACTTGTGCAAAATTAGAGAGTCAGATGGGACATAGATTTATCAAATAAAAATAATTGTAGCCAGGAAATTAGGCATTTCTCTATGATTCTAAGTACAAAGATAACGTAGGAAAATTGCAGACAAGGTGGCTAGAGCCATATGAAGTTGCATAAGTCTTTCCTAATGGAGCTGTGCAGCTCACAACCATTGATCTTGTGAAATTTAAACAATTGGTGAATGGGCACCATCTCCGATTATATCATAGACCGGCTTCAAAAGAAGAGATCCTGCAACAGTTTGTCCAACACGCAAAGCACGAGAATGGTTCCTGCAGCAACGACGTTCTTGTAGCTGAAGGAAACAAATATAGTGTCCCTCCTTTTGGTTAACTAAGGTACATATTTATCATAATAAATATTTCTACTTTCGTAGAAATCCATTTCTTCACCCATCCACCCATCCACCCATCCGCCCATTCATACCACATTTCTCTCTCTTCCATCATTTCATCTCGCCTCGCCCCATTCCATCAACATTAATTGCTCAATTAATAGTCAACAATGCAAGAGGTATTTTATTCCTTATCGATGAAATTATTTCTCCACCATCATACTTGCATACACTTAGGTATGTGCACATTAATTACATTCTTAATCATTCTTTAGAGTGTTTTATTTAATCACTATACGATAAGATGGAAGTTCACATAATCATCCTTAACTCCCCTCTCAAATCAATCTTTCCATTCCACATGTGTGGACACATGTCCAAATTTAGGTTGGGGGGAGGGGTAAGCAAGATACATAATTTTTTCCACATTTTGATATATGATTGTTTGTGTCAACAAATCTTGCTGAGCTAATTCAAAATTTAAAATGAATGATGAATCACATGTGTGATGTGACACTAAATTGCCAATGCCATTCCCTCTCATTATGATTCCTTTTATTACCATTTCTGCTATTCTTAACTCTACCATAATTCTAAAATGCAAGCGCTAAGTTACTAAAAATAGGGAAAAAAGGAAATTCAGTCGAAGGATTCACCCAACAAAGCAAATAATTTTTTTTGAAAATACAGACGTAATTTTGAAAGATGACAAGTCAAGAAGAACAATGGGAGATGGACTCATTTGGAATGATCCCTTAGCTCATGAAGCCATGTTGCAAGATGCAATATGCTTGGCCAAATTTCAGAATTGTGGGTGGCTAGACTATTTTCTGAAGTTGGATGGTTTCAATGAGGGCATTGCATTGGAGTTCACTCAAAAATTCTCAAATGAAAATGCCATGGTGAAAGGACTGGAGGTCATAGCGATTGAAGAGAGAATTGATGAAGTTTTAGGGTTTCTAGCTGATGGTGAACCATACCTTGTTTCTAAGGATTCCAGAACAACCAAAGCCATGGGGACCCTCTACTCACAATTGACAAGCAAGGTTCCAAGAGGCTCTCTCTACTTGAGACATGGAATGAGGTCATTGTGCATATCATCAAGTACATTACTTGTGAAGGTTGGTTATCAAACCCGCACTCAGTACATTTCAAATTGTTGAGTCATATGCAAAACAGGATGAAGATGAGCATGCCCAAAGTACTGTACAACCATCTCTCTATTATGGTAGTGAAAACACAAAAAAGTAGAGAGAACTCTGTATCCCACCACTATTTAATCAAATTTTTGGTTATGAGATCTTTGCATGATACAAACCTTGAAATGGCCTGGGACGATTTTGTGAAAATTGAGCAGCATAGGCCTGAGCCTTCTTAGTCTAGGGTTTCACCTCAGTCATGTAGGTCTAGCAAAAGATTGAGCACAACTGAAGGTACCTCTGGTGACTTGACCTTTGCTACTGGAATGGATTCCCCCATTGAAGAAAAGGCCATAAATGTTAGTTCCTTTGACCATGAGAGTGAAAAATAAAATTCATTAGGTTTTGACGATGATGATGTCCCACTAAAAACTATGATAAAGACAAGAGCACAAAAGAGAGAGGCAAAGGCAAGGAGAATAAAAATTAAATCTACATAGGAAAAGGTGCCAAGCCCTAAGAAAAGGAAGGTTAGTGCTGCTCATCCTGTAGCCAAAGAAAAACGAAAAAATCCCTCTCAAGAAATTGATGCGGACTGACCTTGAGCTTGGTGGGACATCGGGTGAAAATACAGATGCTCCAATAGAACAAGAGAAGGGAAAAGAAAAATATGTCTTCGAAGCGGTAGAAAAAATGACCCTAGCGGATCTTGCTGCCATCACCGAGGAAGCTGAAACTCAAGAAAATGAAGAAAATGAGGACTTCTTGTAGCAAGGCCAATAATGGGACTTCCTGCAGCAAAATGAAGAAATAGATCAGGAGCCCCTACAACCACCATCGGAGGAAGAACAAGAGGTCCTGCAATAGAATGAGGAAAGGTGAATCATACCTCAACAACCTGAATTGGTGAGACCTCCTGAATCTATGCAGATAGTCCTCTATGGGAAGCAACTGTCTACAAAAATTCTGGTAGGAATCCACAACCCTCCTCATTTTTTAGTACATACAACTATTTTCAATTTATGGGAAGAAATACAAAGAAGATAGGAGGAGTGGAAAGAAGAAAAGAAAAGATTGAAAAAGGAATTTCAAATGAGGGATGAGATGATTGAAGAAAAGAATGAGGAAATTGTTTTCCAGAAGGAAAGAATAAGTGGCATTTCAACTCTAGTGCCACAAATTTTGGAGTGTAGGACCCCTCCAAGGGTTTATGCTTTGCACTTAAAATGAGAAATACCTTTCCTTCAGAATGTCAAGAATCATCTCAGGTCTAAAATTGTCCATTGAGACCCTTGCTGAATTTTTTAATGCCTACCAAATTGTTTCCCCTGAAGTAAAAAATTTGTTGTGCGAATTCTACTTACACAATTTTTCCATCCCAAAAGATAAATATTGGAATCCATTGCCTTATGTTGCAGATATACATCTGAGCACATTTATGTCCTAGGTGTAGAATGAGATTAGTTGGGGTGAGCAATACAATGCTCACAAGAAGAAAGAATCTAATATTCCCCTAGCAATCCGGGTTGAATCTAAGAGCCCCAAAGATATTTATACAGACTGGAATAGGTTGATCTTTAGGCCGAGCTATGGTGACTGAAATATGCCATGGATTGAGGCTGTGTACAGTGAATATAAAGTAAAAGATGCTGTAAAAGAGGATACTATGAGGGGATATTTATCCCAGCATTAGAACTTGTTGACTAATGAGTTAAAGTAGGATGAACCCCACTCTGTCCACAATTATGCTGCTGCACTAAAGAGAATTGACAAATATATCCAGCTTGGAAGAACTAAAGGACATGAATCAAGGATAACTTTAGTGGAAAATCTTCACCAATTGGCGAATTCTAGGAATCTGGCAATTCGAATTTGGTGAATCTACCATATTTGCAGGGTGTTCAAATCGCCAGGAATTCACGGACTATCGGTCCAATGCATGTCCATTCGCCAACAATTTTTTTTACGAGGAATGTTTAGGCAATAAATTCGCCATAACAGACTACGTGTTTCCAATACACCGATAAATATTTTCGTCTAGAATCCTCGGGAGCATGTCAAAGTCACCAACATATTCGCCAATACTATTAAAACAACATTATATGAAGACCCATTTCGCCAATTAAAATTTACAAATAGTTTCTTGTGAAGACCCATTTCGCCAATTAAATTTTTTAAATAGTTGCCTATGAGGACCTATTTCGCCTTGAAAATTTCAAGGTATCATTATATAAGCACATGGGATTTGCTAAATTTTTAACATACCATTTCAAAATCCCGTAGAATTCGCCAAATATGGATTGATATAAATACGATTGAAACTGTTATTTGTTCTTACACATTTTGCTTGATTTTACACATTTTGTTCGGTTCTGAGGTTTTACTTCTCGATTCAGAAGTCAACAAAACCCGAAAACGTAGACTCAAAGGTGAGTGATCATTTCTTCATAGTGTTATTAGTTATTAGACTATTAGTTATAATAATAAGATTTATTTATCTATTTTCCATTCTTGCTTCAGTCTTAAATATAATTTTAAGTAGGGAATGGGATCTATATTCTCTGTCGGTTTGTCCTTCTTAAACAAGAAGACATTTTTTTCCAGATTTTATTTGAAGTGAGATCAATATGTTGAGCAGCAAGGGTAAGACTCTTGAGCAGGTGGGTAATGAAGAGACTGGGAGGCCATCAAAATGCCCAAAACGGGGAGGTACCATACAATCTTACTTTGGAATTGGAAAAGCTTCTAATCCATTAGATCAAGGTGGAGCTACACCATCAACTCTTCCACCAAATATTATTGAAGATGGAGATACATCATCAACTCTTTCGCCACAGGAAGGTCAAGGTGAGATTATTATTGTGTTAAATCAAAATGTATCAAATGAGGATGGCAATACCGCAGAAGATGTTCCAAGGGATACCTTGGATAGCCAGAATGAGATAATCGACTTGGATGAGGATGATGTTGGTAGAAAGAAAAGAAAAGGCAAAGCAAAATTGGGGCGCGAGTGGGAAATGACAAGGAATTTTCAAATTGGTTGGTTGTCGAAGTACCCATTCCTTGAACCAGTGGGGGTATCAAATGAAAAATATATTGAAAGGGAAATAGAGGTCAGATGTAAGATTTGTAGTTGGAAATGTGGAAGAGACAAGATGATGTAGCTAAAGCTTGACACTATAGAAAAGCATATCGACAAAGTGTATAGAAAACAAATCATAGATAGAAAGGAACAATCAGTCATATGATGGAAATCAAAGGAAGAATGTCTTCATGTTAAGTATGCCATAGATTATGGAGAGCATAAAAATATAATGTCGAAGATTAAAAAATGTGAAGGTACACTTGAGGCTCATTTTGGAAAAGCCATAGCAGCAACAAATCTGTCAAAAATTGTTCAGATGAGTGTTTTTTTTCATATATTGTCCAGGGGGGGTCCTATGACATACTACCCCAAATATTTTGATTTATTATCTTATTTGAGTGTTCCCCACTTTCCCTTCTCACATTGGTTAGTAAACGGTGGATGGGAATTGGCGAACTATCTTGCTGCAGTGGAAAAGCAAGATTTAAAGGAGAAATTAAAAGAGTCAAATTTCATTGCATTATCTTTAGATGAAGTTACTGTGGTAGAAAATAGTTCTTAGGTTTGTATACATTTCTATACTGTAGAACAACATGTTTTCCAAGCATATCTTCTTTGTGTTCATAAAATGAAGGACAGTTCAACATCACAAAATCTATTTGAACTAGTCAAGAAATCTTTGAATGAAATTGCAGATTTGGATGAGTTGACAATTGCCAAGAAGTTGGTGTGTGTAGAAGCTGATGGAGCTACAGTGATGCAAGGTCAAAGGAGCAGTCTTTGCACAAAGTTACAAACTACTTGTGCACCATACATGCTTGGCATTCATTGCATGGCCCACAAAATGAATTTAGCATATAAAATTGTAAGCAAGTTTCCAACAGTACCAAAAGTTGAAAATCTAGTTCGCGAGATCCACACATACTTCTTTCGAAGTCCCAAACGTTTCCTTGAATTTCAACATTTTGCTGAGGGAATAACACCTGGAAACAAGCTTCTCAAGGATTTCAATACCAGATGGATCTCCCTGCATGGACCAGCGCAATGAGTTATTTCAGAATATCAATCCTTGATTGGGTTGATGTACGAGCATCGCAGCACAATATACAAAGCTCTTGAACTCTTACATAGGTTAAGTGATATAGAGACACTCTTGACTTTAGCTAGTCTTCTCCCTATGCTAGATGAGATGAACAATCTTGTGAAGAAATCCCAAGATAGAACTATGTATATTTATGAATATGCCAATCTACGTAAACTTACATGCTTGGCCCTCAATAATCTATATCTAGATCTAACACAAGAAGGCACAAATTATTTGATGTGGTGGAAAATTACTGATTTGAATTATCCTGATAATTATTTACAGTTTAATGCAAGAGGGCACTTATGTATTTGTGTACATGGATATGAGATACCAATGTACCATTGTAAGATAGCCAGGTGCTCTAGAAAAGAAGTACCCGTTAACAAGGAAGATTTTGACGACATTGTTAAATCTGTTAGTGATAATTTGAAGGAAATTGCAAAATCTCTTTCCTCAGAGATTCGTGAAAGATTCCCTCAACATGAAATACTTGAAGCCATGGGTATTGTGTATCCTCAATTTTGGGTAAACCGAGATAATCCAAAATATTTTCATGATCAAGTAAAAATCGTGATCGAACAGTTTTTGAAAAAGGTAACATACAATGAGCAGGCAATAGAAGGAATTTAAATGAAAATAAGCTTAGAAAGCAATGTCAGAGTTTTGCAATAGCTATGAGGGACCAATCTGATTCCATGGGCAAGGAGAAGGCCTTTGAACTGGGATCAATAAAAAAGGTTTGGACAAGCTTAGGTCCAAGTGAAATATTGCATGGTTCGATGTCAGAATATTTCAAACTTGCTAATTTATGTCAAACAATGATATTGGGGTCGGTGGAGGATGAGAGAGTTTTCAGTACATTGGGGTTTTTGAAATCAAAGTTAAGAAACAAACTGGACAAGAATTTGGAAAAATGGTTGAGGATGAAAGGAACTGCGTATAATGTCAAAAAAATTCCTTTTGAAAGGGCACTTGCAATCTGGAGGTCCGCATGTGAAAAAAGAGGGGTTGGGTTGTGCGACACAGGCTCTCCAATTCCAAGAGTCGTCGGTACTAGTGGTAGTGGCAATGGGTCTGGAATAGATCAAGATGACAATGATATTGAAATTGACACAAATCAAACAATGAATGTTGATTTTGAGACACAGGCTGAACAAAGTACAAATAAGTCTCTGAATCAAGATGACTCTTTTACTTTATCTGAAGATGAGCATCGGTTTGAGGACCCTGACTCTATTTGGGAAATGGAAGAGAATTAGTAGGTTTTAGGTATTTTTACTGCACTTCTTGAATTAGTTTCCATTGTTCCAAAGTCCAAACTGTAGTTGATGATATTTTATATTCTATTAAATGAAAATTGTGAATCATTACACTTCAAGTTCATGATATCTTATAATCTTATTTTAGATTGCACTCAAGCACTGGATGAATCATATTCCAAATAGTAGTTAATGATTTTTTATATTGTATTCAAATAAATTATGAATCATTGCACTTCAAGTTCAGGAATCAGGATATTTTATTTAATATTTTATATTGCACTCCAAGTCTCCATGATATTTTATATTATATTGCACTTCATGAATCATATTAGGATTTTTAGTCAAAACATAACAGAAGCTAACAGACTAACAGTTCAACATCCATAACTTAGAAATGAACAAAATAACCGTTGATCATTTTATTAAAAATAATGATATGTTTATACAATGGAGACACACGAGTTCAAAATGAGTAATTTCCATTCAGATGCTAGTACTATCCTGAAACATCAAACTCTAATGAGTTTAAAACCTACTACAGAATGACTAATGCACTGGCCAACCGCTAAACCTCGAGAAACTTGTGCCAAAAGTGGCCCAAAACTGTCATCAAGACACAACCAAAATCTGTTATAACTTTGTGGTAAAATAGAACAAAAGAAAATTACTTAATGTCGATCGAATTCAAATCCAAACCATCAATCCTTCACTTTCGTCAGAGCATCAAATGACTGCCTTCAAAAAGTCTGATGTAATCTCCATCTCAGCATGACGGGCCCACCACACTATGCATCACCAAGGGAATACACGTGGCGCTCGCTCATGATATCACAATCAATAAACACCTCACATCTTCTGATCACGCAATGGCGGGCAACTGTTGATCTCCGTCATTGACAATCGTGTTCATTGATAACAGTCACCGTTGTTGAACATAACCGTCGAGCAACTTTTTCATCAAGATTATAACACCTCCATTGATTTTGAGCATGTGCATCTCGCAAGCACTTTAGTAACCTACCATATAATGTATATCTTTGGGTTGGGTTTTTTCTGATGTTACTTTTTTGAGGGTGGTTTCAAAACAACTTATGTCCCATTGAATTGTCTAGGCCGGGCCCCTTTTAATAAAAATGCTAAATATTTTGCCCGACCTTTTATTTCTCAAGTTTGGGTCGGACTGTGCCCTGTGTTTTAGAACAACTTTGAGCCATCATTTGTCATTGTCCTAGGCAGTGTCCCCTTCCCCTCTTTTATTTTAAGTAATTATATTATTTTCCGGGGGTTATTTTTAGTGACCGTCGATCTCCCTATGGTTGATCTTGACCGTTCCCCACGATCATGCGATGACATCACGCTAGTTGTTTGGTGACTGCGATATCACGGGCCGGTGCCACGTGTCCTAGGTTGTCGATGCTAAAAATGAGTAAATAAAGTGCTTAATATTTGTATCAAATTTTAGTACGTTATAGAGTGGGTTACTAAACCAGATGTGAGATGCAAGTGCTTGAGATTGACGACGATGTTTTAATCTTGATGAAAAGTTGCTCGATGGATAGGTTTTGGTGCTGCTCACTGTTGTGAATGATCATGATCGCCAATGGAGGGAATCAATGGTTGCCCACCATCATGTAATCCTAAAGTGAAGGGTGTTTAGTGATTGCGATATCACGGGCGAACGCCACGTGTATTCCTTTGGCACTATGTATTATGGTGGGCCCTCGATAATGACATGGAGATGTTGTTAGGCTATCAGCCTTTTGAAGATGGTTGTCTGATCATTGATGATCTGGTAGGAACAAGAGATCGACGACGAGGATTTAAATTTGCATCAAATACGATTGAAGTCATTGGCATGGCATGCAAGTGATCTTTAATGGTGGATGAGACGTCTACTGGCCATTTTTCATCGAATTTAAGTAGTTAATTCCATTCTATCTTCACCACAAAGGCATTCAAATCTTTACAATGAGGTTTGGTTTTTTGCAAGGCACGAAATCCCGTGAGTTACCTTGTATGCCATGGTTTCTATTTGAATGTGTTTTTTGTGGAGGGTTGTATTGTGTTGGTCAAGGCTCTTGTTGATTAAGACTGTAAGGTTACTAGTTCTTTTGAATTGTGGGAAATTGCAAAGTTCTAGTGTAATTTCATTTTGGGTAGACCTAATTTGTTCAAGAATTTGATTTTAGGAGAAGCCCTGGTTGTTCGAAATGGTGCCATCAAAGCAGCATTCTGGCCATATTGATTATTTGCAAAGGAATTTATACGATGATTTCCTAGATCAATTCTCGCTATCAATGAACGACAAGAAGAGGGGTTTGGTTTTGATGAATGTGAAAGCCTTAGGCAAGGGACTAAGGTGTAAAACCTATAATATTTTAGATGCTAGGGTCCAAATGACGAGCCTAGAAATGTTTAGGAGATGGTATGGATAGCGAAATGTGCCTCATCCTTTATGTAATGATTGGAAGTATGATATGGGAAAACTAGTTGTACCAAATGTATTTCCTAATATTGACCTACTCAGAGTAGTGGCAGCATGATATGATCTTGTTACAAGGATTATCAGGGATAATGATGGTGGGGTTCTACTGAATATAAATGCAGATGAGATTCGACAGGTTTTCAATTTGAGTGAATATAGCCCATTCTTAGTTCGGGTAGATTTTGAGGAAATGAAGCAAGAATATGCCAGGTCAAAGCCTCTTTTTAGATCAAAATTGCTTCCTCCTCATTTAGCCAAGGAAGGCAGTTCAACGATTCACATTAGCCCAACTGATCAGGAGCCTTTCAGGCTAAGCTATTTTGCTGATCACTTCTTGGCAACATTTTATTCACTTTGCTAGATTTTAGGTTTCAGCCCTAATACCGTGATGCCCATTGCTTATATGTTTATGGGGGCTCAGATTCAGCATCCCAATTTTTCTGTAGTGTACGACTATGCATCTTTTCTTGTTGAAAAGATACACAAGGGTTTGTTGAAGTTGCATATGGGGGACATTGGTACTCCTTTCTTTTGGTACTCCCTATCAATCCATATATTCTTGTACAAGAATGTTGCCTTCTTCTCAGAGAAAATGGTGTTGAGGCAAGAAGTGAATGGAGAAAGATTACCAGTATAGGTTTGGAGTGCAGATTTGTCTTAAAACAGGGGAGGTGCTAGCTTTGTGCAGTTTGATAACTGTTTTGCTTCCAGAATTAGACCTAGATTGGTGGTAAATGTGCCAAGGGTCCCTGAGGATTTGCATGATTTCCTCTGACCCAAAGTGAGGAAGCTTGATTTGAAGGTGTGCCACAATTGGGGTGACATCATATTATCCCCCGTAAGCACTGTCCTAAGGGTTTATGGTTTCCAGTGAGCTCCTCACATTCTCCCATATAATGTACCATCAAGGATGGGATTTTCTGAGGTCATGTGGCAACCGGGTTGCATTCATGAGGATAATTTGACAGGGAAAGGAAAAGGGACTTTGTTCCCTAATTATATTGTTGTTTCTGATTCTGTCTTTTCCAAGGGAGGATGGGTTCACTTTGGAAGATTTTTTGATGATTATCATTTGAAGAGTGGATCTAAGAGGCAGCATGACCCTGAGGGATTCTTTTCCCTATTCAGGCAACAAAGTAAAGGTGGCAAGTTTGCACATGTTTTCAATTTTCCTAAGGATCTAATCAGAAATGAGTTTGATTTGAGCAGACATGAATTGAATAAAGAGAAATGGATTGCCTATGAGAAACTGCTGGCTATGGTGCATAAAATGGATCATAAATATGATCCACTGATGGAGTTCACTCCATTTCACAAAAGAATAGATTTCTTAATGAATAACTTCAAAGATATCATGAGCACCTTGAAAACCAAGAAAGTCAATTTGGAACTAGACTTGGGAATTCAGAGACCAGAGGTGAGGCTTGAAGAAACAAGGCCAACTTATCAACCACCAGAGGACATGCCTCTATACAAGAGGAAGAGAGATGATAGCAGTGATGAGGAGGTAGCAGATAAAAGGGGAAAACAAATAATGCAAGCATGATCACAATTGGGTCAAGGGATTAGGAAACCTGGAGAGATAAGGATTATGGACCTAGATTCACCACCGAGAAATGATCCTGTAGAGTTACTATCAGAGCCAAGCCTAAAGAGGCAAAGGTTTGCAGAAATACAAGAGGCTCTGATGGATGAAATAATTATAACTGATCAAGACATGCAGGTTGGTATCCCTTCTCCTCCTAGATCAACACAATTGGTGTTAACTGATATGGATATAAAGGGGCAGTGTGTATAGGATGCCAGGATGGAGGCCTATAAGGCATTCCTGGATGATGATGCCTTTCTGAAGACTCCTGTATTCTTGCAATTAATTTGGAGAATGAAATTAGAGGAATATTAGGATAAATGCGAGAGGAGAGAGTCAAGACTTGATAGATCTAAACTAGAGAATGATGATGAAGTTAAGGCCAAACTAATGGAGGAATTCAAGAGCATTACTCCTGAAGAAGGAAGGAGACTTGTGACTCAGGCTGGTGTCTTAATTCTACCTGAATGGGACATAACTGATGTTGTAGCATTCAATGCTATCCTGCAATCCAAGCATCCTATGCAAAACAGTGAGGAAGAGGTTAAGGCAGCTCTGCAAGACTCTACTTTTAGTGAGGAATATGAAACTCTGGCCATATGGGCATTGGCACCCCAGGGTAGAAAACCAAATGTGGCTAATATTGGCCCAAGTCTAAGGGAAGGGCTCATTATCAAGAGAGCTTCTGAAACCTCAACAATAGAAACCACAAGCTTGACATTGAATGTGGCCAAATTGGCCCAAAAGACAATTGAAAGGGAGGAAGTTGAAAAGAAGAGTCTGATGGAGAAATACAACGTAATAATTGGGGAATATAGTAGAATACAACAGAGGAATGTTGAGCTGCAGTCTGAAGTAGATAGATTGAAATATGGGTAGGTAGGAGAATCCTCCAGTGCCCCTAGTATCAGAGCACTACCCACTACTTCAGGGTCAGCTGCCCTTAATATCCCAATCATTTCTACTCCTAGGTCCCCTATTTGGATACCTTCTCTCAGCCCTTCACCAGAGCCAGTTGAAGAGGAAGTTGAGTATTCTGTGGATCCTACCAAGAAGCAAATGTTGAATAAAATCACAAAATTATAGGCTGCCCTAAAGGCAAGTGGGGATGATGCAATTTCTAAACACAATGAGGTGGTTGACACCATTTTGAGGCATCTAAATGAGAAGGTTGATTGTAGGTTGCCATTTGTACATTCTTTGTATTCTTTGTTCTTGGGTGGAATTAAAAACATTAACAGATATCGGGAAGTAGTTTTGCCTTTGGTTAAGAAGTGGATCCCTTGGGCCACTGATTTAGATGTTATGTTTAAGGCTTCCAGGTTTGATGTAGACAATAGGCCTCAGTCATTGAAACCTACTCTAAATTTTGTGAAATCATTGAAGGGATTCCAGGCCCTACCTGATGATTTGAGTAGAAAAATTAGAGAACTGGTAAAGATTTTTGATGACTGGAATGATACTTTTCTGCTAGATATAATAGATGCACAAGGAAATATTAAGACATTGCAGTAGTGGCAAGATAGGGAAAAAGAGGTTATTGATGCACAAATCAAATTGATTTGTGATGGATCAGACTATGATTATTGGTGAGGAGTATGGATAAAATAATTAATACCAACATATTCTTAGAGTCTTTTGAGAGAGAGGCTAACTAGGTTGCAGTGAAGTACACACCTTACAATACTAGGGTGATTGAGGTGGTGAATTTTAACTATCCAACAGATGAGGAATACCACAAATGGGTGGACAAGTACTTAATCGAAGAGGAGTAAAACAATGTCTATTACCGACAACTAACAACTCAGCGGTTATAGTATAACTAATTATGGTCTATTAATAATTGACCAATGATGTGTAATTTCTGGCTCGATGCTTGTTTGCTCCTTCGTTTTATATAAGAAGGATTTCAAGGCCAGAAATAGGGGTTGGCAAGTCAGATATTTTGAGGTCGAGTCTAGGTAACACCAACAAAACCCACCCAAAAAAGGTAACATCCGAATAGATTTTCACCCAAGGTATTACATACGACATTAGGATTTTCATGAAAACCAAAATAAAAACCCCAACCTTAGGTTCTTTCCCAAACAATATGACACATTGACAAACCAGGACAAGGTCAAGACAAAGAGGAATTCATAGAGAAAAATTAGAAGTTCCATCAAGTTCATCAGTAGTTCAAATGATAAAATAAATAATACAGATAATTGAACATCATCACATTACTGAAGTCTGAATTTGAGCTTTTTAATTGAATTTCACATGAAGGAGTACATATTGGCACTGGCAATGCAAAATCTTGCCAATGACCAAAGACAAATCTACACAGAGCTGAGTTGGAACTTGGAAACTCATATTATCAAAGGTTGAAAATAAAAAATCAAGTCACTGTATCACCTTTTCTAGCAACTTCCACTCTTCAAGAGGTGGAATTGCCATTTGTTCTAACTGATATTGTTTGACTTGAAGTTTTGTTAACATTTGATGATTGTAATTAGAAGTGGAACCTATCTTGAATTCTTTAGTCAATTTTTCATTCAAGGTTATTAGTGTTCTGATTGAATCCAAATTAAAATAGTTCACATATGGGTTCTGAGGAAACTAGTCCAAATCAATCTTCCTTGCACCTTCCATCTTCTTTCTGAAACCATCCTTTCTAATGAATTGCTCATTTGTGTTAAAAGCCTCTGGAAAACCAAGCTCTGTGAAGTTCCTTACCTTTTCATCCACCACCTTCATCTTGTCTGCAACCAAATGCAAATATTCCTTTGTTCTAGACATTCTTGAACACTTTTCAATGATAGATGACAACTTCATTGAGAATTCAATCCGATTAGTAATCCCTTTTGATTTCAGATCATTGTCACTGGATTTGTAGACTGTTTGTAGAACTTCATTTGCAGATTTCTCTAATTCCAACACCTTCTTGTTGTCCACTAAATATTTGCTGAGCTTCTTATAATATTGTCTGATAGCATCAATCAATTGAAACATGTCACACAAATGATCAAACCTCTGCATTATTTCATCCCAGATCTTTTGTTTCATATGCCTCACCGTATCTCTACAAAATGAAGATAACTTATTTTGAGAAGATTTAATTTCTTCTTTTGCTTCCGTCAGCTCTTTCTCCAATGTTTCAATTGTTTTTCTTTGTTTCTCCAATTTTTGTTCCCACTGTACATTTCCATTCGCAATACTTACTCTTAATTTTTCTGAAGTGGATTTTTCCTCATCATATTTCTTGTTTCTCTCATCTAGCCTTCGCTTCAGGTCATTCACTTCTCTCTCATTTGATTTATCCTCTTTGCTTGTTGATGTAGAGGAAAATTTTATTATTCTTTTTTCTAATTCATTGCTCTTGTTATATGTTGCTTTCCTATTTTCTTTCTCACTTGCTAGGTCTGCCTGTAACTTTTCTATTTGGGTCTGCAACCTTTTCTTCTCTCTATCTTGCTTTAGCAATGATTTGTACACCAATTCATTGTTCTTCTTTGATACATTAATTTTATTAGTATTTTTCAGGCTAGAAAAATCCAATTGAAAATTGGTTACCTGGTATTCAGATCGATCCATCTGATTTGTTGGTTTGTTTTGAACTGTGGGAACAACAATTGTGTACTCCATGATTTCTTTATTTGTGTCAAATGTGGGTAATACCATGGTTGTTGTAGTCTTTGAAGTTATAGAAGACACACTCTCCATCAGTTTCTTCTTTTCTTTTTTATTCAAGTCTGATTTCTTTTTAAACTCTTCAATGAAATCATAACTTGGGGAGGTAGGAGCAATGGAATTCTTGAATGGTGAAGGAATAGGAGTACTTGCAGTTGCTAATGATATTATACCCACAGTATCTGGATTTGTGGGAGTTTCTGGAAATAACTCCTTTGTGGTACTGGTGGATCCACTGATAGTGTGACTTGGACCTGTCAAAATCCTTTACCTCTTTTGATTGCCTTGATCACCTGGTGTTAATGTGGTATCTTTTTTTGTTCTCATCTTAGTATTGTGTGTAATTTTTCGTTGTAGCACATGTTGACCACTACTAGTACTACTACCCATACCATCGCCACCAATGGAACTCCCAGTTGCACTAAGCTATCCACCAAGGGCATGTCCTAGTTGTGATTGTATTTGACCATGAGGATGAGGACTAGAAGCTCTAACAAATTGATTTTGTCTTGCATCCCCTTGGTCTACTGTTTCACCTCCAAACCCAAGGCCAGATTTATCAACTATTTTTCTATGCTCAACACTTTGTATTGTCCAAGGGCCTTGTCCTTTGGACCCCAAAGGACCACCTTCATAACCAATTTTTTGAAGTATGGCTGCTCCTGAAGTATATGTTGAAGCATATTCTTCTTTTGTGGCCTCACTTAAAATAGGTTTGTAATTGGCATGGCTTTGTTCTTCTTCTTCCATATCAATATCATCATCGGATTCATCACATTCATCAGGATGCTCTAAATTCCACAATTTTCTAAACTCTTCATCTTCTTCATTATCATCATACTCTGCAAGAGCTCTTTCTTCTCCTAGGTCCTTCCTCATAGACTAAAAGGTAGTAATTTTTGATCGTGACCATTTTTTATCTATAACATTCTTCTCTAGAGAACTTGGAATTTTTACTCTACTAGATGGTTTATCACTTTTTTCATAAATTTTTTTGTATGTACTGATTGTCTTTCAATGCAATGCCATAATTTCGCCTGACAATTGTTCAAAAGAAATACCATTCTCAGCAACACTTTTCTCCATTGCTATTTTGACCTCATCCCAAGAATCCTTGTTTCTCAAGTTTTGAAGCAAGGGTTTACTTTGATGTTGAATTCTATTTGCAGCATTCCTATTGGCCACAATCATTGATTTAATGATGTCACATGGATCATACTGCTAGTGAAAAATAGCATCAAATGCAAAAAAATTCAAAAGATTATGTGCCACACTAAATGCTTTTCTCTTGAATGTGAACCCTCCACATGAAAAAGGTAAAGAAGGAAATAAGGTCTTCTTTTGCTGACTAAGAAAGTGTAGTTCATCAACACTCTGCACCTGCCTTACATATTCCAATGCAAAAACCCTTTCTGTCACATGTATTGGAAGTTTGTATGGCTATACTCTGGATCCATAAAATCTTAGCACAGTATATTCTTCCATTAAGTACCAATCAACCAATTGTATTTCTTTTCCTAGTTGCATGCAGTTTCTACATGACATAGGCAATCTAGGCATTGGATTATTTGTAATTACTTGATGCAATGGAGCCAAAAATTAATCTACAAAATGACTATAGTTCCTTCAAGAATCATGCATCCTTATCTCAGTGGTCCATTCATATACTAGAGCCATTTTATTTTCCTCTACATTACTATAGGGCTGAATCTGAAGCTTGTTGGTCTAAAACATTCCTCAAAATTTGAATAGAAAAAGATAGCACAAGTAGGTTGTGAACCTAAATGTCTTCATGGAACCTGCTTTAATCATTAAATTTTTTTTATGCATGGATTCTACAATGTGCTAAGTATAATTATATTTGACATGTTCATCAGCATAATGGATATTATATACCATTTCAAGGAGGCTTGCACCCACTTCCAAATTGCTATCCAGACCGAGGAAAAATGCTAGCATGGAAATAGTATCTTGAACCCATGGTTTAAAAAAATCCAAATTATAAGGAGGCTTCTGATCACCTTTCAATTTATTTCTATCCTTAACTATATTATTTAAGAAATCATTTTTCAACCTTTCTTCCACTGCTTCATAATCACTAGCAAGCTTTTCTAGGTCAATGTGGTGGTTTCCAAATTCTTCGGTTGTAAACCCCAACAATTTTCCAAGTTCTTCTGCATTAATGGATAACAATTCTTCTTGGTTATCTTTATTAACAATTTCTCTTTTCTTATCATCATAATTTTTGGCACAAACCATAATAAATTCTGGGCAAGGGAAAACTTCATGTAACATCATGCGCCCTAATCCAGTTACCCACGGTGCACTGATACCATTTTATTTTGTTTGCTTTGCAGCCTTATTCTGAGATGAAAATCTAAGTTATGAGGTACGCCTACCATAGATTTCAAGATCATAAATGTCGTGGTACCCATCGGTGAAACCTGGGGTTTTAAGCAATTCTGCATAATGTATTTTTTTATCGGACATTGCTCTAGTGGTACTGGTGGTAGACATGCTTGTACAAATGTGAAGTTGTGAAATTTTAATTCCATAATAAGTAATACCTATTAGTCCTCCTTAATTTTAATGAATTCTTGAGTCTCTAAAGTCTAAAACCAAACTTCAAACTTTGACAAAATAAGATTTTAAGAAATGTCAAATGATGAAACGTAGTCGCAAGAATTCTTTCACTTACCTAGATTTTGAGTCCCGACGCTTGAAAACTGGAATGGCGTTGTTGGAAGTGGAACTGTGGAATCCAAAACAAGGTGGTGCACTGCAATGGCCAATGAGAAATTTGAAGATTGAAGACTTTAAAAATCACTGTACAATTTCAAAGTGCAAAGTGTTTTAAATGCTTTTTTTCTCATAATTGGAACTTTAAGTGAATGACACATCTTAGGAGTTAGGTCTACAAGACTACAAGTTGAAATTTTTTAACCATTGATCTTTCTAAATCTAACAGTTATAGGGTGATTCTAGAGGTTTAAGTTGGGAAGCCCATCGCTCTGTGCATTTCATTACGGAATGCAACTACAACCATACATCAAATGTTCATCCACGATTGAAACTTGAGTAATTTATGATATTAACTTTAAAGTTTAAAAATAAACATTAATCACTTGACAGTTGACACTTAGTAGTACAAAGTGCTTTAAATGCTTTGTTTCTCAAAATTGGAACATTAAAGTGAATGACACGTCTTACGTCTACAAGTTGCAAATTCTTCACCGTTGATCTTTCTAAATCTAACGGTTATAGGGTGATTCTGAAGGTTTAAGTCGGGAAGCCCATTGCTCTGTGCATGTCATTACGGAATGCAATTACAACCATACATCAAATGTTCATCCAACGGTTGAAACTTGAGTAATTTATTATATTAACTTTAAAAATAAACATTAATCACTTGATAGTTGACAGCAGGCCTGGAATTTGATGGTCTATTAAATATTTGACTGTTTTTTCAATTTTAGACCGTATATTGTAGCTATAAAATTTATTAGACCGTATAGTTTAACTTGCTATATTTTTATTAAACTGTAAAAAATTATTATATAGTATTTTAATTTATAATATATATCATTTTATAATTTTTATTATAAAAAGAAAATATAATATAACTTTTTTGAATATTTTTAATATGAATTTAGAAACTTTTGACTTTTTTATAATATTAATAGCTATCATTTTTTATATTAATATATGTGATTTATAATATTATTATAAAAATTTATATATTAATTTAGAATCTTTTTAAAATAAAACATAATTATTTTTAATTTTTAGAATATATTTAACATGATTTATTTTTAATACGATTTTAGAAACTTTTGTTAATTGTTAATTATAACAATAGATTTTTATATTTATCACTAATAATTATCATTGTTTTCTAATTTTTCAAGATCTTCCATTTATAAAAGATTTTATATAAAAATTCGTAAATTAAACAATTTTTTTTATAGGCATTTAAATGACCAAACCGTCATAAAATTTTCATATTGATTGTTTGCTATTGTCATAATCTTAACCGTTGATCTTTCTAAATCTAACAGTTATAGGGTAATTCTGGAGGTTTAAATTGGGAAGGCCATCGCTCTATTCATTTCATTACGGAATGTAACTACAATCATACATCAAATGTTCATCCAACGGTTGAACTTGAAACTTGAGTAACCATGAATTCTCAAGTGCCTATTGCATAGAGTATATTACTTATTTTCTCAAAAGAAAAAAAACTGATTTGAATATATTAAATTATTAATAGACACTGAAGTTTCGAACTCAGAAAACAACTCTTTATTCTTAAATGTAAATGAATAATGAAGATTCAAGAATAACACAACACAACCATTTATTTTATTGCAACTGAATTTCAATTACACATTATTACATATTTTTTTACAGACGAGTAGCACTGTAGCTCCTGTTTTGTATAAATAACATATGTCAGTGTGTCACTTTAGTACTTTACATATACAAAATTTAATAATTTATTCCAAGTTGTTGCTCGTTACAATGGATTACAAATTGATTCCAATTTCGAAGCTTTGTTGCTGAAAACTTACTACAGATCTATCTCTAAAAATAAATGTGGCTGTGAAAATAAATTCATGATTCAAAGTTTTTGCTGGTGGATTTTCCAACCATGCTGGGCAAAGGGGGTTCCAATTAGTCCTGGGGAAATGGGATCCGTGAAGATACAAAATGTACTTATCCCCTTCGAGAACCAAAGTCATACAAACGATGAAATACAAATGTCTCTTTGAAAATAATTGCATGGGGCTTGCCTGGCCAACCATGCTGGGGAAATGGGAGCTGTTAGAATACAGGAGGAGAAGCAAATCTATACCCATATTTTACCTACAATCTCTATTCCTTTGGATAGCACTTATCTCCATCAGAGCTCCTCATCCTGGTTCAAAACCCGTCTGAAAATTCAGGCTAACCAAATCAACTTCTTTCCAATTCAACCCATTCTGAACTTGAAGGAAATTCGTCTTTTACTGATTACTCTGTAACTACATAATTGTAGGTGGGAGAATTTACAGTATCCCCAATATTGCATCATCTTCTTCATGAATCCTTAATAACCCTAGAAAATAAAAACCCTTATGGCACTATCTACTAATCACTGAATCACTATCCCTATTTATCGGCCACCAGTGCCACTACTAGCCTGTATAATTAAAATTTCTAATTTGATTGACGTCTTGCTACATGCCAACTTGAACTCTACCTCAAGCTGACAATTGACAAGCTGTCAAAATCACTCATTCAAACAATATGAAATCATTACAAATCTTGTTTTATTAAAACTATGAGTTGTCCAAGAAATTTCTTCGGATGTTCATATCATATATGGCATTTATCGCCACCACTGCCACTGCCAACCACACTTTCTTCAAAAAGATTAAAGAATTTCAATGAAATGAAATGTACAACATCGAGATTTGAGGCATTGAAAAGAGTGAATGAGCGATGAGCGATGGGCCTTTATCTCACCACATGTCTGCATCTAACGATTAATGTGTTATTCCAGAGGTTTCAATTCACAAGTCTAATGCTTCAAAGATTTACTTCTGGACTGCAACTCTTTTTTCTTGCTGGTGTATAGATTTTTCACTTTAACCATGAAAGTAGATGCAAAATATTTTAAAACAAATGACACAAAGTCCATTTTTTTGACAATCAATAAAGAAAATCAATATTTTCTCTTTTAACAAATGAATTAATTTGAACACAAAGTCTCAGAGATGAAAAAATAAGCATTTTGAATTTGACCTAACACTAATAGATAAACATTGAACAATTATCATGAAGAAACACAATTCATTCATACTTAAAAAGGAAGCATTGATAAATACATAGATTTAGAAATATATTCTTTTATCTCTCTAATGCCAAAAATGTGGTTTCACAAACCTGCCACCCCACACTCTATACAATCAAAATTGAAAAAGCGCTCAAAAGCTGAAACTACGCCCCCTTATGATTATGTGTCACAAATTCACAATTCACAAAAGGATTCATGTATGTTGTTAAACTGCTGGAGGTGTCGGGACTTTGTACAGTTCCAACTGCATTTCCATAACAAAATTATGAAATTCAACGCGTTCTTCTTCTTCTTCTAGAACAAAAATTACCCTGTTGTACTTGGCATAGCTAGTTTTCTCTTTCCACGCCACTGAACATAGCTGGGAAATGATGTCGAGTTGCTCTTCTTCATGCCAATTCAAATTTGGTTGCATGAAGGCCACAATTTCATCTTCCCATACCCTAATATCGACTGGAAGTACCATTTTGAGGAAAATTTGAGTATGGAGTTCAAAATTCTGCCACCTTTCCTCGTATGCAGGCTCACTTAACTTTACTAGAAGGAAGTGACAATTTGCTACTAAATCCGTTTCTCCAAAATCCTTAATACCTTATTTAAGATCTATCCTTTCAAAGGATTTAAAAGATTATGTTAAATCTATCCAGTTGGTGTTTGAGAAGACATCCCTTGATGGCATCGTATAATTCATTAAATGAGTTGTCACTTCGAAAGTTGTGCATCCCGTCGAGGTTACCCAATCACCGAGAAACAAAACTTTATAACCATTGATTTCTAGAAATCTAACGGTTCTAGTGATATTCCAGAGGGTTCAAATTGCAAGTTTAGTACTTTAGAGATTTACTTCCGGAATGCAACTACAGTCGTCCATCGATCGACCCATATGATTTTTATTTCACCACTGGATTTTTTTATTATTTTGAGATTCATTTTTATTCGCCAATGAAAATATATTTTTTGCTTTGAAAAAAGGTTTTAATCGCTAATGGAAAAAAAATTCTGGTTTGAAAAACGTTTTATTTGCCAATGAAAAATATTTTATTCGATTTAAAAAAAATGCAATTCGGCACGATTTTCCATAGACTTCTAGGGATTATAAAAGATTCGCCAATTGGGATTTTTTTTTCTCGAAAAACAAAAAAAATCACCAATAAAATTAATATTTTTCATCGAGAAGTATATAGGATTTGCTAGGATTTTACACCAGCATCGAGGGGGGGGGGGGGTTTCTTAAAGTTATCCCTAATGTGAATGGCTTCCCCTAACTTTCCAGCCACCCATCCTCCTATGGACTATGCCTAACTTTAGATTCTACAAATATGACATTGTAGAAAACAATATAGATGGAGAAGGATTGACAAGCTGGGTGAGTTTTATTGGAATCATGATTTACCCACTGCAAACACTGACATTGGACAATTATCAGTTGCAGACTTAGGGGCTTGACAAAGCAGAAGAATAACTCTTCCCCTGCTGGAGGACCAAAAAAAATGTTAGGTTGTGGAGAGTGATGAACTTAGAATTTAGCCTAGTTAGAGGGGTAGAATCTCTTGCTATTTCCTGGATTACTATAAGAATTTGATATTATATGCTGACATTTTCCTATAGTTCTCTTAGATATATGACATTTGGACTAATTTCATTGTTGATGGTTTTAATGATCTATATATCCTTTATGTGGACCATCTATATTTATCTTGCATGTGATTGATGAATGTTATTAATATGATTATGATTATGCAATTATTATGTGTACTGACATTATTCTGTAGATATAATTGGTATGCTAAGTTGAGAAATGCAGCCACCAGCCGGTCAGGTTGAGGAGACATGTGAAAGTCAAACTTAGGATGCCAATAGAAGATTCCGCGTCAGTCGCATGTAACCGATTTGCACCAATATTCAATGACTTTGAGCATTGCGAGCGTTACTGCAGTGGTAGAGTCCATGTTTGGACTTGCATTTCCAATGGATTCCCTTGTATGTGTAACTACCGCTTCCACTTTCTCTCACTTTCCCTAAATGGAATCCTCTCAGTTAGTGGGAGTTGATGGCCTTGTTTAGTTGATAAATAAGGCTTGATCCTCCTTCCAGAGGAGATGTAAAATTAGGATTTTATCACCATATTCTTGTACAAGATGATTACCAACCAAATTACTGTAATTGTATTTTTTGATAAATGACATGAGATTCTGAGTTGAGTATCCAAGCTTTAAAGTAGTTTAAAGGATACTCATCTAAGGGGGGCCACTTGGTGAGTAATCCATGTTCTGGTTTAGATAGATTAGTGTTAGTCTTTGTTTGAGTACTTAGTTAAAATATTGGCATTGACTATTCCTACACCCACTAGAACTCCGTTCTGTGACTATTCCTGCAGTTAGGGATGGCAGAGTAGCTTTCTGTTGAATTCTTAGTCTTTCCTTCCTGTTATGCATAATCAATTTAGATTTTCTTGAGTAATGTTCAACATTTACTTTTCTTTCTTTCTTGCAATTTACTTTTAGTTTTAAGTCTCCCTTAGATATAGAATGAAAATGACAACTTTGGAGTTCCTAGTGCACATACTGTGGTGACCCATTTCAAGTTCATGTCCCTGGGTTGACAATTTAAATGTACCTTCATGATGATTAAGATGGATATTCAGGTCAGATGTCCAATCCTTGAATCATGGAAGTAAGAGATGAGTTATTAAGATCATTATAGGAGGTCGACAACTACCTCTCATGGTCTCTCTCTATGCAGGCCAGGTTTGGCTCCTTTTATAAGTTTCTTGCTCTTGAAAAATGACATCCCTCTCTCAAATAGTGGTGTCCCTCTTGGCCTAAGCTTGATCTCACTTGGTTGTCCTATAGTCTCTCTCTTGTGCTACTGCCTATAGCTAAGGATCAGGTAGTGCAATTATTGTAACCTATGGTTGAACTTGTGGTGGTGGGCTTGGAGGTTGTTGTGACATGTGTCCCGGTACCTTCCTTGGCACTTGTCCCTATATCTATCACTTGCCTCTACCTTCGCCTTTTCATTTTCCGCCTACATCTATCCCAATTGAATCTATCAACCTAACTAGCTGATGTTGTGCAAACCAAGCGTTATATGCTAGGGTTGTGCCTAAATCATCTACATTTCCCTCATATAACCATGCAAGGAGAACTATCTATTTAAAGTCATCAATCATATCTTGCAGGTGCATCTACAACCCCCACTCTATAATCTCCTTGTATGAACTAACATATGTGGCTTTATAATTGTCTTAGAGAGCATCTTGTTGCTCCCCAAATTATCGCGCTACATGGCAAGGCAGGTACCTCTTGATAATATGTATGTTCCGAACCTTGGAGCCAGTGGGTCTTTCTATAATAAAATAAGTGTGTATCATCTTCCTCCCAAGCCTCGACATGGATCCATGGACTTTGTTTAAAATAAGTCATGTTGTCTATGAATCGTCATCAATATGCAACATCCCTAGCTTCTGTGTGGTGTAGGGTGGTCATCCCTATGTATTGGTATGCAATGGGTTCCTCCTCATCAATATATCTCAATTCAATCACTAGTCTGAGAATTTCTATGTGCTCCCAACCCCAAATGTGTAATAGTGTAACTTCGGCTGAAATTCTAGCCCCATGTCTATACACCACCTGGTGCATGTCATGGTATAATGTGGCAAGGATGTATGGTCCCCAACTGTAGACAGCCACATACTCTATGATCCTCTAGAGAGCCAAGACCTATATTAGGTTGAACAACTTGCTTCATCTATCAAGCATGAGGACTCTCGTGATGATCCCTCCAATATCTAGTGCAAGATCAATGGAGACTCCAATGAATTATTGTAGGTCTATCTGACCCTCCTCCAATAAAAGATCCTCATCTCTTGAAACCTCATGCATCACCACTAAGTCAAAATGACATCATAAATGATCCTCTCACCATGGATCGACACCCTCAACATCCTCCAAACTTCCTTTAAGGTAACTATAGCCTCTCCTATGGGAAGGTGAAAGGATGAGGTCTCAGAGTACCATCGCTCTACAAGTGTTGCCATCATGGCCAAATGCATCCAAATCTCTGATATGTAAGCAATATGTGTTCAATGCATATCAACATCCCATGTAAAAATAATTTATTGGTTCTACTAATATCATTGGATTCTCTTGATAAAAAAAATATTTTTCTTGCGGTGACATTCTATTAAGACCATCACTTTTCAATTTTCTTCCAAACGAAAATGTTTAATGAGTTATGAAAACTTACCTATGGATTTATGATGTGAGGGATTTATTGATAGAATTTTTTTCAGATACTATCCAAGATAAAAAAATTAATGACTTATGGAACATACTATGGCTTTAGGATGTGAGCTTTATCAATAGAAAACTATTTAGGTAATATTTTTCCCATCAATTTTATCTTCAAGAGGAAGGTTAGGATTATGTGAACCAGAAGGAAGTTATATATTTTTGTCAAGGGATGTGACTATAATATGGGATGGCCAGTGAAAGCTAGGACACAACCATCATTGGATGCTAATCAAAGGCATTGATTTATTGATTACATGGTAGTGTGGTATTGACTACTAGAATATGGCTATCACAATCATATTGTCTCTGGCATACCCATATTCAATTATGATGAGAATTTACTAGTGGAACAAATTTAAGCTAACTAACTGGGTCAACTAGTTCAAGGTAAGCTATATAAACTACTTATTCAACTATAGCTCATGACTTTGGATCTTGATGCGATGCTTCTCATCTAGGATGAAACAAGAATATAATTCCACGTGGAATAGAGCCACCCATGTTGAAAGGAATCAGGGAGGAAGGTCATATCAATTGAACATCCAAAATATTGAGAGGGCAGTGAATCAGCATTCCATTAAACCATAATAAAATCCATCTTATCATTATCACAACCCTGACTAAATCAAAAATAAGGAACATAAAAACAAATAAATGCAACCATACACATGAACATCAAGATTTTTACATGGAAAACCCAGAAAGGGAAAAACTACAGTGAGTGTTAACTCATAATATATTATATTTAGATACAAAATATTATAAGGCTCATTGCCAGGACTCATTGTCCTTAAAAAGGCTCACTAATTGAGTAAAAAATATGGCTAACCACAAAGATACTTGAAGATAGTGGCTCACTGCCAAAAGGTTGAATTGATGGAATACACCTTCAATGTGTAGGGTACAATTCCAATGAAGCTCAAAATATGAAGTGCTGCCTCAAACAACAATCACTCAAAAAATATGCACTGATCCACAAATGATAAAGAATTTAGGCTCGAAACTTTCTTCCACACAAACTTTCGCACACATACACCACTTCACACTTTTCCTCTTTTTTCTCATTCCTCAAAACATATTATATATATATATATATATACAAGTTATCTTATTCATCAATTAGGTTGGCCTAATTAGATGAAAACAAAATAATCCAAACTCTCTTTGTCAGCGCCATGCATAATTTAAACATTTAATCCATCTAGTGTGTTATACTAAGTCGGATAACATCCATTAAACATAGCTAGTCTCCATAACGTATTGCATACGCTAATTCAACCAAGACTAGAACACAATTCCCCAAACCAACAAATAAACGTCAAAGAAAACACATTCTGGATCTAAGAACACATCAATTTCCCATAATACCACCAACATAGATACTATAAACAAAACCAAAACATACTTTAATGTTCACCTTAATAAAATGCAAAGTCTCCCACATAGTATACCAAGCACAAAACAATAGTAAAATATAGAGTTGAACTTTGTCATATAGATAAATTTATGCTCACAACCAAAAATGTCTCAAGATCTAGGATATAGTTGTCTGAATGAGTCATGATAACATGGTTAAGAGATTAGAGTCATATCAGATCTTGCAGTGAATTTCGAACTCAAATACCAACACATTGATCCATCACAAAAGAGTATTACCGACAAAGAACAACTTTTGGTAAACCAAGTAGACCTCCCATATAGTTATGACCATGTTGACATCAATGAAAACATAGGAAACACCAACAAAAACCATCCATACTTCATGCTCATCTTGCAAGGCTCCATAATCCCAACAATCTCCCCCTTTGGCATTGATGGTAACATGCATGGCAAAACATTTCCAAATATACTGCAATTGAATATTCTAAATACTCCCCCTATCAAAACTGTTCTTCACAAAAATGTTTTCCTCTGTTAACCTCTATCTCTTCATCTCTCTATCTCTCCATCTCTCTATGTCTCCACCTTTGACATCAATGACAAAGGAAGGGGTCCAATATGTATGTATATATGCATCAAAATGTAACCAAAAAGATATGAACACTAAATTGAGTTAACCTAAAGAAGAATCTCTGAGACTCTCTAGGATGAAATTCCATGAATCTTTGCCTTATTCCTGGTGGCACTCTCAAATTTTGTAAATTTGAAGTGTCCATATTGAAAATTTTGCCTTTGCACACTCAAAAGTGCACCTAAAAAATCTGCCTAAGTGACTCACTTTGGAGGGTCATAATTTAGAGCCTGTTGAATTTCATGCAAAATCCGTCAGTGGACCCACTCATTTCACCTATGTGAACATGTATGTCAGTTTTAAAGCCCTTGTGATGAGTTTTGATAGTTTTTTGAAAATCTAAGCTGGAGGGTTTTGGCATTGTTTTGTTGTTTGTGAACTTTCAATTCTACAAAGTGACCTCCTATTCAAGCTTATGTTTCACAAATGGATGATTGTCATGGATTTTATTTTTTCTCCATTATACCCATATTCATGTGCTCCCCTACCTGATTTTAGAGCCTTGGGATATAATTTTCTATTTTTTCGAGATCAAAAGCAAATGCAGTTTCTTTTGGTTTTACATTTTCATTTCTGACAGTGTTTCAAGGTGGTCAACTTTGACCCCCGATATGTAATGAATATTGATGATTGAACTCAAGAACTCTTGCACACGTGTTTAGTGTACCTAAATGAGATTTTGTGTCCACTGAAAACTTATCTAGAGTTGATTTGATATTTTTTTCAAAATGACAATTTGGTGAGCTTTTAATTGGTTTTGAACAGGTGCAGATGTAGAAATATCTGAGTAAGCAACTTTGTTGATTAATATTTTGCACCTCAGGGTCTCTTTTGAAATCCATTATTGGATCAAATGTGTGCATTCTTGCTTAGTTTTAGGGTTTCAAGATAAGTTCTGATGGGTTATTTAATCATTTTCTGATCGCAATAGGG